>NCVS01001425.1:286536-307320 GCA_003055095.1 Goniozus legneri
CGCACGTCATCCCTCTATTTCGCTGTATTTTCTTTTCTTTTGACACAACACGACAATCGAGAAGTGTCAGGTGAACCGATCAATTCTTATCGTCCACCTGCGCGTGGACGAAATTTGGGACGAGTGGACTCTCCACTCAATTTTATTTGTTTTATTTCATTTTATTGTTTCCTATTTTATTCTATTCGTTCTATTTTATTTTATTTTACTCCATTTTTCATATTTTTTTCAAGAATGAGTGAATCGTATGAAAAGAGGAAACTCATGCTCGAGCATCGAGGACACTACGCGATTTGTCTCAGGCGTCGTCCCAGTTTCCGCGGAAACGAGAGTAGCCCGCGGGGCTGATTTATTCCACCGATCCTCAATGGAAACGATATCGTATTGTTGTACTACGCTGTCGTGACAGAAATCGTTTACGCGCGGAGCCGCTCCTCGAGACGCCTCACGGTCACGTAGCGCCTTTCGACGTTACGTATGCATTTCCTTTTGAGATGCACCTCGTTGAATCCCGGAATTAGTTCGAATCGTCCGGGACCTTGGTTACGGTTTATATCAGAATATAAATAATTCGAATTTAGTTATTGCGAAGGACGATTCAAGATAAACTGAATCCTTGTATTGTTTCAATTATTGTGAGCATAGAAAAAAATTTTTAAATCGGCTGAACAATAAATTGATTACTAATAAACAATAATTTGGTTAGAGAATATTTGTTTCTGTTGAATAATAATTTCGTTCGTTAAAAATATTTGTTTCAGTCGAAGAATAATTTTGTTCGTTGAAGAACATCTGATTCGCTCAAACAAATATTGTTCAATGAACAAAATTATTCTTCAAACAAAATTGATAATCAATTCATTGAATGACTAAATTTTAGTCTACAGTTTAATTAGTATTTAATTAATAATTCATTTTTTAATTGAATTAAATAGATAAAAAAATTTTGTTCAATCGAATGTGAATATTTCTTCAATTAAAAATATCGAGTCAAGAATGTACACAAAAATAAAAAAAATCCTATTTTTGTTCAATTACCGATATCTTCTAGTATTTACCGTTCCCAGTCACGCAAATTATTATTTATGCAACAACACAGCGATAAATCTAAACAGCGTTTACAGAGCACGCAGGAGGCAATTACGCAAGCTTACAGCTCGCGCGAGAGGAGCGATAAAACCCAGCTAATTGTTATTCGCCCCTCGCGCGCCCGTGCACCCGATGCATCTCCAGAAACGAAATTGAACGGATTTCGCGAGTCTCTACGGCGTCTCTCGCCTTATCGCGTGAGAAAATTGATAAAGCCTTGCGAGTAACAAAAGGGAAACCTCCGGGGCTCAAAAGTTTTCCGGATTCGCGCTAATTAAGTCGAGCTAATTACGCCGGCTGGGTTGAATGGCTCTTGATTTATCGCTTCAAAGGTAGAAAGGAGAACCCACCAGTCTTCTCATCCTCTGATGAACGATAACCACCGTAACTGGTCGGTGTATGACTTCCATTTCGCGAAAGATCATCCAAGAAAAAATTCACTCGGGATTTCACGAAACACTGACTTCGAGGAGGGGCTCGCCGGTCAACCGGAACGGTCAACGATCTCGAAGCCTCACTGTGCACCAAAAAAAATCGTCCACTGATCTGAAAAACACACTGATTCTATAAACTCCAAACTTCACTAGTCTCCGAAAAACAATTGTGGAGGAGCTCGAGGAGGAGAGCTCAGCGCGTGTCGGCGACTAAAACTAAAAAGCACCGTGGCCGGCGGCAAGTTAACAATTTATCCCTCGCGCGAAGAGCAATTCGAGCGAGCCAGCCGAGGTGCCGCGGTAGCGGGAGGTCATCGCGCGTGGGTAAACGACGACGAGGCACGAGGTGGGGTGGGGGAGCTTGGCAGAAGCACCTTTGAAACGCGAGCGTTGTCACGTGGGAGGCAACGATAATCCTGCGTTAGCGAGCTGGTGGGGGGAGAGGAAGAGAGAAAAAAAATGAAGGAGGAAAACGACTTCGCGAGCGATTGGTGGGGATAGAAACGACGATTGCGAAAACCGCACGATTTTCTCACGTTGACGAGACCTGAAGAGGTTTTCAGGTTGCCGGGGGAGGGCCGGAATTTACCCACAGATGAATTTCCAGCCGATTATTCTTATCGATTGGATCGGGCCGAGGAAAACAGGTGTCACTCGCGTGAGGATAATTCTGGTGATTGTGTTGAGAGGTTCTTTTCTCACACTTCACTTTTCATTTTTAGATTTGGGATAATGTTGAGTGGTCGTGAAATAATTCCGTTTATGCAAATAAAACTGAGTAATGAATTTTACGAGCAATTATTGGTAATTGATAAATTAATTAGTTTTAATTAAAAACAAATATCTAAGAAAAAAACTCTTCATGAATGTGTTATCTAGTATTATTTATAACCGAATGCCAAAGGGGTAATTGTGGAAGTGACGCTAAGAGACACTCGACGCTATTACTCAGCGGGACCAGGAGCGACGAAAAGGGCGGGTACGGTAAATGAGACATCGATTCGTCGGGTCTGACGATCTTACCTGCGATTTTTTTTCTATTCTCGCACGAGTGTGAATCATCTCTCTCGGATTATGTAACTCATTCGATTCCGTGATTAAACAGTGAAAAGTCTTCCTCGGCTCTCTGCGCTGAAAAAAAGCATCAATGAGAAAAAATTCGTTGAGTCTATTCATTATTCATTTGAATATTGTAAATTGTTTTTATTTTACAAACAATGTACAACATTTAACATTTAACATGCTTATCATTTCTTTTCTCTTATGCTAACCACGAACAATTATTTGTTTGTTTGTTTATCACAAATTCTAATAAATTAATATATTATTAACATTCAAATTATTTATCCTAATTTTTAATTTTTTCAATTCAGTCTTACATCCTACGTTAAGCAGGTGTAACTCAAGCGAGAATAGTACAGGAAACGACAGTAAACCCAATTACACGCGTGCCCAGCTGATTCACCGAATTTTTCGGAAATCAACAAAGAGCAGCGATGCTCTCACGTTATTAACGAAAAAATTTGATACGATCGCGCGCTTCGGACTCGCGAAGGACTCCTTTTTTCCCACATCCCCGAGTCCTTCGACTCGGCCCAATAGTTTTTAACATCGCGTTACGCAAATGGGTCGCGTACACGAAAAATCTTTTTTCGAGGTTTCGCGATTATTAAAAGAGCAATCACGAGCGGGGGGTTAGAAGGCAAAAGAAAACAAGAAACGACCGCGCCCATGAAACCACGGCGAGGATCGAGTCTCACGATGATCTGGAATGTACGTGACTGCAGGTCGTCTAGGACGGCGCAACTCGATGGCTCGACCTTGGTACGCTTTTACGGTGAGGCCCCGTGCGTACTCGCGTACACACACGACGTTTGCATAACTCCTAGTGTATGCGGGCGTGCGCGCGTTCCTCGAATTTCACCGAAAACCGCAATCGTAATTGCTCACTAATTGTCCTTTGTTGAAAAATTTTCCCGGGGCTTGGGGTTTTTCGTCGGGACAATCGAACGCGAAAATGGGGAGACGATTCAATGGCAGAGGACGAGCGTGATCTTTCCACACGGTCTTTCCTATATTTAGACTTCTTTTCGAGCTCGCCTTAATTGGTACAAACGAAAACGAGAGTCCAACGCAACCTGAGGACGAAATTTTCGCAAGGTCGAGACGCGCGAGCGGTTAGACGCTTTTAAGTCGTTTCGCTTTTTTTCGGGTCAAGTTCTTGTTTGTCTTGGCTTAATTGCCACCGAATTAACACGTTTCGTTCACCTCCGGTTTTTTCGGCTTTCGTAATTGGGAATGGTTAGAAGCCATTAGACATTTCGAATCTCTCTGAAATCATATGTAGAATTTGTTGAGTATTATTTGAATTTGCAATTTAAAAATAAATACGTACAAACACAAAAATACTTATGAAAAAATATAATCCTCCCTATTAATATTCTTAATCATTCCATTAGACACAATTAAAGATGTAAGAGAATAACAGATTACGATGCATTGAAATCGTCGAAAAAGAATTATTAAAACTCTTATGGGCTCCTCTGTTACGAGAAATGACGCGATAAAGTCAAACGGCCATAAAGGAATAACAAACGAGAAGTTGAAACGAGAAGCTGAGTTGGCCGAAGACACGTAATTAATTTTTTGTCGATATATATATCGAAGCTAAGTGTATTAGTATATCCGTACACGGGCGTAATGGGCATCGGCAAAGCGTGGGAATAGCGCCGCACCGACGCGATTACGGTTAACGATTATGCAAAATCCGAGTGCGACGACGCGCGGCAAGGGCGATCGTAATTCACGCGGAATACGATTGACGGACGAGGGAGCGAGAGAAGCGTGCGTGCAAAAATACAGCAATTTGCACGGAATAAATTTCGAGCGTTAAACGAGACCCCCGTGTTTGCGAAAATAATCGCCTGCGTTGTTTACAACGCGTAATGCGCGTATACACGAATGTTTGCGTTTGGTTTCGCGCTCGATCGGCCTACTCGTCCTTTTTCCATTTTTTCATCTCCGAGTGGTCAAATAGAGGCAGCCCGCTGAAACGCCAGGAGAACAATACGTCGTGTGGTAAGTGCAAAATTTAGCGCGAGTAGGAAAAAACTTGGCCTGATTGCCGTCTCTTCAAGGAGAGTTCGTATTTTTACCCCGAGCGATGAGGTCACTGGCTGCATCGAGAGAAATTTGACTGCGTATGGTGAAGAATAATATAGTTGTACTTATTAATTTTGTAATAGATGGTACATGTTACTATTGTTTTTTAATTTTCCTAATTAAAAAACGTAAATTAAATCACTAATTTTTCCAATTACTCTCGCCTACTCCGCAAATTTCAAGAAAATCAGCGAGAATTCATATCGACACGCTTTGCCAATCGTACGGTCGAGTTTTATGTTCCACGGCGTAGGTTTTGTATGCAAATGTTAAATATATCATCTCTGAATGAACACGCGCGTTCTATGTTAATTCGCTAGTACTTACTCATGCCTCCGGTTTGTGTCGCGTGCTGCCTCATCTCTCGCGGGAGCGACACCAAAGCGCAGACAAGATTATACGCTGAATTCAGTTTTTCTCAATCGGATTCGTTACTTTTACTCGTAGATGCTCAGTGGAAATTTTTAGCGGCTCTTCGGTGTTGATTCTGCAATTGGGAGTGATTAATAGAATGTCGCGAGAGAGTGTTTATGCATTAAGCCTCCGTCCCGTTTAACGTTCGCAGACACAAGCAAACCGTCTACTTTTGTATGCCAAACAGCGAACGAAAACACTTACGGCCTTTCCGGCGTATTACGCAGTCATTAACGTACCAGAGTCGACTTCGTGTACTTACGACCCTGTGTTGTTCTATAACCCTTTGACTCGCATCGTTTCAGCAACGCACGTTTGGCCTTTTGCAATTTTCCTCTCATTTTTTGTTTGGATTTGTTTTATATAAGGCTGAAAAAAAAGTTTTCATATAAATGCTGCCTTTTACGAGAATATACACAATAATTAAAATATCAACAAAACTGCCATTATAGTAAAATCAACAATATCAATTACTAACTAAAAACTAACAGTATCGAACAAAAATTAAAATCAATGTCTCTATTAGCAGATTAGAATCTTGCAACAAAAAACACAATTACAAGCCATCAGACTATCGATCACAAACGGCGCAAAAATCCACAAATGAATATTCAATTGAAAGTTTTTGTTTTTGTTTGGCAAGACTCGCGAGGATTCAAGGTCCAGTCGACGAGGCGTAGACGAAAAGAAGGCTGGCCAGGTAAAAAATCCAGTCGTCGCTCGGGTTTGTAAGAAGGTGACGCGTGCCCGGTACAATTAACTCGATGCACAATGCCTCGAATCCCGTTTTCACACGGCGGACACCGCCCGTCCTTACCCAGGAAGGTTAATCGCTCGAAAGAAACGAGATCCTTTTCGAATTGGAACATGTTGTTCTGTTGTGTTGTTTTTTTTTTTTAACTTACGCAACGGAGGAGTAGAGTCTGTAATTTGGTGACGAGGCTCGGAAATGAATCCAGCGGAGGCGTCGTAAGTCGATATCGTCGCGGTTTGGCGTAAGCAACGGATGTGTCGCGTACGTTTCTATCGAACGACGTAACGACGATCGATTCAGCACGAAGGACAAGTTTTTCATCTCGGCGACGAGTTTCCTGAAAAATCGTACAGCTTGAGATTTCTCTGGCGTGAAATGTTATACAAATTTTCCTCAATGCCGACGGTTTTAATAAGCCGGATATTTCCGTCTAAAATCGGAGTACCGGTCTACTTTCTTACTTTTGTGCGTTTCGAAGAGGACGAATCGATCACGACGACTACTCGACTCGGAAGTGCGTCACGCACGACACAATGAAACGTCGACGGATCCGAGAATATCGCGTATTGTAGTTTCTTCGACGAGTCTTCTTTTGAAATTTGCGCCTCTCTCGAAACTATTCGGCTCGAGTTGGATGTGCCGAGCCATTGGAAAAATTGCAATTGTGTAATTCGTTAACGTAGCGGGTTCGTCAACCCAGCCGGATCACGCTAGTCGGCTTTCACGTGGAGTCTTTTGTATACTTCGAATAGCTGAACTGTACTCACTCGTGACGTAAATAAACGAAAACGAAACTTCGGAGATCCTAGGATTCAAGTAAAGATAAAATTAGGAATGCGAATTATAAATTAACAAAAAATAATTTATTCCAATTTCATTTTACAAAATTAAACATATATATTTTCACATATAGATTCTCAAAAAAAAAAAATATGATTGTAAAGATTTGTACTGGATTCATCAACGTACAAGCTTATGCATTTGATATTTCTGTTCATTATATTTTATATTGTATTCAAATTTTTTTAAAGATAGAAATCAATTTCTGGTTACCTAATGTATCCAAGTTGGAATTGCGCCATAGTGACTCATCCCGTGATTACCATAAACTAAGACTAATTTATTTCGAACGTAAGCGTGTAATTGCTCATAAAGTGAACACACCTCCCACAATTTTTTGACGAAATTACGTTTAGTGAAACGTAAAAAAAGTAATTCTGTAACAAACAAAAATTCAATCACTCTCGAGTTAACGAACAATATGATGATAATTCAATTAATTATCTTACCAACAATTTTATTACATTAATTTCCATTCAAAAATTCTTCGAATGCTACATTAATTTTATTCCCAAGAAACAGACTCAGTTTTTCCCGCAAAATTTTTTCTACTTTCAAGGTAGCTTTGTTCACTTCTTTTGACACATATAAAAAAAAGTAGATGGACTCGATAGCGAACGAATCCTCATCGACGGTTAATCGAATTTCAATTTTATCTCCCGCGTTCAATCTCGGAACGTATCGCGGCCATGTTGGACCAGCCATAACAATCTTCACCGTTTGATTTAATAACTCGTACGAAAATTTCACATCGGGATATTTTTCCTCCAATCGCGTGATTGGCGCGTCGTTGAGTGTGCGTAAATAATAATCCATCGAGTCGTCTATACGAGATCGAATTTTCTTAACAAATTCGATGACTCGCCAATGAATTGGGGTGTGAGTCAAACTTTCTTCAAACGTAGTAATTCTACGAAAATTTGGTAAATCTGGTAAAAAACTGCGAGCAGCCGAGAAGCCCCATTTACGCCGCAGCTTTTCGTAAATAAAAACGACTTTGAACTCGTATCTTTGCGAACGAACTCCGTTTATTTCCGGTCGATAGTAATAAGTAACTCGTTCGTTTCGCAATTTCACTCTCATTCCACATTTACTTTCAATTGTTCTCTTGAGATTTGGACCCTCCACTAACCTTTTTTTCCAGATCTCATGCCATTTTTCTTCTTGTTCTCTTGTCTTCATATACCGCCAAAATTTGGAAGAGTTTGGAGATTTGAATTTTTCTGGCGTCGTCGGTTGATTGTCCGAATCATAAAAAAAATCTTCATCCGATGACATATCGCAATATTGGCGATAATATAAATTATTATTCGGAGCCATTATTAATCAAACGGTCTCTATGCACTACACACAATTCTAACTGAAATTAATTCAAACAAAACTCGAAATTGTTGAATAAGAGTCGTTACACTGCAACAATAGAAATGCGCCTATAGATGTCGCTTTGTGAGCGCTCCACGAACTATGCAAAAATATCATCGGCCGGTAAAGTAGATTCCTATTTACCACCCGAAATCCGTCGATAAAGTAGAATCCGACTCGCAAAAATCTCCCGATAAAGAAGAACGGATTAAAAAAAATTTTGAATTTCCATTCAAATTTATTCGAAAGGAGTCACCCGAATGGACTCGATTCGATAGATCGATAATGCAATTCAGAGTACGAGATGACTGACGTCATAATGATGGTGCAACCGAGGATCAAATGTGGGGCGCGAGCGCGCCTAATGGAATTTAGCGTTACGCAAATTCAATCGGTTCACGCCGGCAACGACAATGACTGTGTTTGTTCGCTCTAAACGTTCCGCTCGTGAACGCAGCGTAAGAAACTATAAAATATGTAATAACGATAATCGAGATTGTTCACGAGCCCGCGCGCGCGTGTCTCTCGACAAAACATACCCCCCTCGGTACGCGTGCTCGAGCATTCGCACACTCGATCACCCGATCTCGGTATTTTATATTTCGATCGGTCACAGTTCTTTATGTTGCTTGTCCCGAGCACATTATTTTTTTTTTTCTTCGCTCTTTTCTTTGCCTTCTTCATCAGCGCGAGCATTATTATGCGCAGCCACGCGTGTCAGCTTGCGAAATTCTTGTTGACTTTCTTGCGAGAAAAAATTAATTGCGTTTTAAAGCCCTTTGTCAAAAATCGAATTCTTTGCGAAATATCGAGCGTTGGCGATGCTCCCATCCGACCTACCCCAGCTGCGAAATGTCGAGTTGCGTCAGAAGTGAGTTTGCTCTCGTCAGCATAACAAAACTATTTTTTTCAATTTTGAGTATTTCTACTTTGAAATAATTATATTTTAAAAAATACTATTTTTATAATATTTCTAGTTTAGAAGAGTTGTTATTAATACATATTATTAATAAATATAATTAATATTTGGCTAGAGACATCGTCTAAATTAATAATTAAATCTGGAATTATTTCGATTGTATCAAAATCTGATTAAAAATTGAAATTGACAGGAGTACTTGCCAAACAAATCTTAAACAGCAATACACACAAATTTAATTTAAAAATATTCGAGTCGCAATAGAAAAATTTTTGAGTAGAAAAATAAAAAGTGGAGTACCTACTTGTTACGCCTCCTCGTCGACCCTGACCATTTTTTTCGAATTCTTTTTACTTCACACCCCAACGGTTACGCCAGACTCGTCGAGTTGGATCGCGCTCGACTTTTTACGGCGCAGTCTCGACCGCGACTCGGCAAACATCGTCTAACCAAAACACGGACTGAAAAAAAAAACAACGAAGCTTATTATTTATATATTGTACACTCCTGTTGCTCCGTTAATGGCGTTGTTTACGCGCCGGGGACCTCGTCGTTTATCGATTCATAATTCTTCCGCGTCTCGCCGTTTTTACATTCGTAGCGAATCGGAAATCGGGCGCAACATCGGAACCCACGAGTCGATTAACGATCGTTAAAACCCAGTCAATTTTTTTACCGTCTGTGCGATTACTGCAGGCGAGGTGAATTCGTTTTATTAAAAAATAGGAGGAGCGAAATCTCGTTAACGAGATCACGTACATGCGTGCGTCATTCGTGTCACCGTACGAAGGACCTTGCTCTTGCCGGAATTTCGCGGTGCTTTAATTTATAGGATCGTTCAACCCGTCTGGGTTCTACGCAGAAATTTTGCAAGTAATGTTTCGGGTTTCCGTTACTCCGAATCGTGAGTAAACGAATCTAGAAAATTTTAGGGTGAACACAAAAATCTAAAACATTTTAGTATTTAAAAAATGTTTTTTAGAGTGTAGTATTAAAATTGTCCAAATTTTCATATCGATTTTTTCCAAATTGAGATAACCAATCGCTGTGAAAATTAGCGAGAAGTTATAAAAATTTCTGAAAAACAAACGTGCAGAATTTAATAAAGATCTGTGGAAAAATACGCCTCGCTCCTTATATACAAAAAAAAGCGGAATAGAGGAAGAAATAAAAGAGAGATAACCGCAAAGATCGGAACGGAAATCGAAGGAAGCGCGACTCGGATTTCCGGTCTGGGATTCGGCTCATGGTCGCTGCGGTCTTGTGACGCGACAAGCAAACTCGCCGGTTTTAGCCTGAGAGGCTTTGCCCCGGGGCTGTTGCCGTCTCGCGTTAAAGACCTTTTACTTCTCAGCCTCGCCGAGATTTTTCCGGCTCCGTTTACACGAGCCCATCGGAATCTGATAATCCACACCGCGCGAAATCGAATGCATTCCCCGATATGCGTCGACTGGGTAATTAAGTAAAATTAAAAAAAGAAGGTTTCTTAAACTGAAAATAAAAATTTGTTCAAGCTACTTAACATGCTGTTTACGGACATTTTTATAAACCTATTTTCACAAGAACGTTTCAATTTTAATAACAAAATCATAAATTTTTCGAAAAAAAAAAAAAATAGAAATACATATTTACATGAAATATGTGTTAATAAAACTGAAAATATGAAAATAAATATATTGTTTGTTAAGATAAATTATTTAATATAAAGAAACATTGTTAAGATTAGTATCTTCAACTCAAACATACATTTTATTGATGTTTATTTGAACGTATGCAAATAAATATTAAATAAATCCAACAAATTTTCATTTTCAGTGCACGCGCCGATCTCGTAATCCTGAATCGCACTGCAGCGTCCTTCCTTACATTTCCTCGTTTGATAAGACGACCCCGAGGACGTCACCGAGTATTGAAATCGAAAGGGGCCGTTTCGTCATTCTAGGTGGCCGGCCGCGCCCAGTCGCGTTTCTTCCGGAACGGGCAAGCCCGATGTAAGCGAATCGATATAAATTCCGCGAGGGACGGAGGCGTCAACGAGCACGGCTCGTGATCTACTGAGGCCGTGGCATTGCGCCTGAGGTCGATCGCATCCTCTGGGGAGAGAAACGGAAAAAAAAACTCGTAAAACTCGAGATTGTTTATCGAGAGAAAAAAAAAAGAAACAACTTGTCGAGTTTCTTAACGATCGATTATCTCGATTATCGCACACTCGATTACGGTATTTCGCTCGGGATTACGACTGGCGATTATGCGTTCGGTATGTCGAGTCTCGAGTGTCCCGTTGTCTCCCGCGGTGACGAGAACGCTCGCTACTTCGCGACGTAATCGACGTCCACTTTGTAATCGTTTATCCTCGAACGGACGCATTACGATGATTCACCTTTTGCTCGGTACGTCGCGCGTCTCAGCCCCCGTCCCCTCCCCTCCTCTCCTCGTCACGCCAGGTGCGTAATGAAAGAGGAGGCGGGCGAGGGGAGGAGGAGGGGTAACTAATGCACACCATATCGACGTCTGTAATTCTTTTTTTCTCCCATCTTGCGTAACGCGTCATATGAATTCGTAATAGAGCGCGCGACAACACGCTGAGAAAATTCAATCGTAACGCATCGTCAATGACGGTACGAAAATCGACGCGCCTAATTGCAAAAATTGCCGGTAGGAATCCTCGGTTATAGGAAATTGTGGATAATCGAGGAGAGGAATTTGTTCTGCTGACTATTTATGAGAATATTTTATTTTGATTTGATAGAGGAGCTTATATTTATATTTACTTAATATTTGAGTTCATTGAACAAAATATATGTTTGAGTTAAACATATTAATTTTATTTCGATTACGTTTTATTCAATTGAATATAATAATATTTTATTCTGTACTACGTTACATCAAATATTATATTGTTGTTATTATTATTAAATAATAATTAGAAAAATTCCTTTCTCGCCGTCCATTTCATAATACAAGGATAATAAGAGAGCGTTGCGCTCGAGGGTTTTGTTTAATTGAATATCGTTAAGAGGGAGAAAATATCCATAATATTCGTTTTCCCCTGGGCGATATATCGCGAGGATCACAGACTTCCGGCAGATCTCACCTCGGCGATAGCCGGGAGATTGCGATCTGACGGTACGGGGGCGTACACACACTCCTCGGTGCAGCTCAGGTGAATTAAGGTCGACAATTCGTGTGAGCAGCCTCGTTAGACTTTCATAAGACTTTATGGCAATTAATTCGCCAATTTCGCGACAAGACGCATGCCGTTTAATTGGTCGTCCGAGGACGCGCCTGCTGAGTAATTTTCATCTACCGATCGCGCGTATCCGGGAAACGATAGCGCGAAGGTACGAAGGTCTGTCTAAGGTCTGTCTCGATTCGTGTTTTTTCATCTTTCTCTCTCTCTTCATCCGTCCATCCGTCCCTCTCGCTCTCCTCCACTTTTTGCGCAGCATCCGATGCAACTGAATTTACGATCGAACGAGAGGAGTCATCGATGATCGGTCCAGCTGGAAATATCCTCGCGGTTTGTAATTCAAGTGCGCTTTCTCGCTACGGGGCTCGAGTTACGACGCTTTACGAGCGAGAGAAAAAGCAAACCGCTGGAATTCCACATTCGTCGTAAATCAGGATCAAATTAATTTAATAAACTAGGGAGAGAACGTTTTTTTTTTGCCCCGCGTTTAATTGCCGTGATTAACTAGACGTTTGTTTGGGCCAACTCGGGCTGGCTCGGGCGAGCGACTTTCGCCGCTCGTATTTTCGATTTTCTTTTCCTGTTCGCTTTTTTTTCTTCGAGTATTTTTATCGCGAGAAGGCGAGAGGGGGTGAAAAATTTGAAGATAAAAGGCTCCCGCACCGGTTTAATTATCCGTGAATTAATTTTATGGGGTCGTATTGCGAAACGATTTTTTTTTCTCTCGCCAGCTGAAAATTTTCTGGCTCGCACTCGAATTACGATTCACCGCTCGTCGAACTTGTCAATCCCGCCCATTGCGCTCGGTTTATCGGGCCACCGTTGCCTCACCCTGCGCGCACCGTCGCTGTGTACGCAATTTTTTTCTCGAGACGGTCTGTTTCACACGAACGCGCCCCACGTCGATTTCAGCCACTCGGTTGGCCACTCGCGCCGATTCGCGGAGGCGCGACGTCCCGTCTCGCGTATTTTGCGATTGACCCTCTCGAGTTGAGAGGAATACGAAAAGTAGTTTCAAATTGGAGTAATAATATCGAAATATTATTATAGTATAACGTAATAAATTTTGTAACATTATTCATTGAAAATGAACGAAATATTACATCATTATATTACTCGGTTATTTTTATTTTAAATCGTAATGAGATATAAAAATAATCTTGTTTTGTATTCATTACTAATTTTCAAATAATAAAATTAAGAACTTAATTTTTTAAATTAGGTTCTATTTAAAACGACCAATAATGTTCAATTTTTTTTCCTTTGGAAATACATTTTATAACGATTTTAAATTATCAAACTCTATCGATCTAGTTCGATCCTTTTTTTTTTAACAAAAATCCCACGAAGGGACGCCGATTTTGAAATCGTTGGGACGGAGCCTGCGTTTTTCGTTGCAGCGATAAAAAAAAACAATATCGATCGGCTCGGCCTCGTTAATTAAAACGAATTTAGGCGATTAAGGCCACATCGCTACCGGCCTTCCGGCCGCTCGGGACGCCGCAAAAACCGCGAGATATCACGCGCTCCCGTGCGCGTTATTGGAAAGCGCGAGTCTCCTTGCGCGATGTCGCGGCTGAAAGCGCGCTAATTAACGGGTTGAGGTTGATCGTTCCTTTTTCAACGAAGGCCATCGAAACCCGAGCCAGTCACGTACGCGCCAGACGCTATTCCAGACTGCGCGGAATCGATTTTCGGTCAAAAATCGATACTCGCGTCACTCCAATGGAATCTCGATTTTCATTGGCAAATTATCAGACGACAATCTGACGTTTTTCCCCATTTTTTGCTCATTGTGACAAATAAATTTTCATAGAATAAATCCAGTACACTGGAAAAAATTTATTTACTGCCAAGATATTTTGACAGTTCGATGACAAAATCAATCAATAAATTTTTCAGTGAAAAGATTCTACTCAACAAAATACCTTGATTATGATTGCAAATTTAATTGGTTCGACATTTTTTTCTTGGAGTACGTGTTATTTGTTCTTCCATAAGACGCTCTTTTCCGACCCGTCGAACGCGAAGCCACTGGCATTGACGAGCTCGATGCACGGCCGATAAACACATCGATACCGTGGCTAAATAACGGCCTGGACGATCCCTCGATCGTACGTAATTTTTCCACCTCCTCCGGCTTTTTTCGATATTCAAGCGCAATCGCGAGTTTACGTAATCGATTACGGCGCTCGTCGTTGGAACGAAATTGCGATCTATGGGAACGGATTTCTTCGTAATGACGTTCCTTATTTTCATTATCATTGACGAGTCGAGAAAACGCGATATCGATTAATTACTCTATTACGTTAATTAACGTAACGATCGTCGTGCCGGTTCTGTAAACGGCGGACACGGCGGACACGCGAGTTTTTCTTTTTCTCGTGTGCTCGTCACCGAGCACCTGCGAGTGACGCAAGCCCCTTCGTTTTTCGGTAATCGAGGATTATCGAATTTTTTTTTTTTCATACGCAGAACCGGTTCACGTTCAATGTTAACGACAGTCGATCGTTGCGTATTCCACAAAAGCGTGTAATTTTCTCGCTTGCCCCAGTTATGATTTTTTTCTTTTCCTATTTTCCGCGAACCATGTGAGGTCTCCATATGCAAATGGAGCTTGGAGATGTCTCGGAAGTACTCGACCTCGCCGATGGAGGAGAGGAAGTGAACCGTGAAATCATCCCGAATCGAGATATCTGTAACACTTTTTAGTATCGACGAAACTCAGAAAAAAATAAAATATCAATTATTAAAAACTGTTTTTCATCTAGAATAATTACGGAAATCTAAATATTAACGTTTTTATAACGATTATTGTGACTCCCAAACATCATTAAAACATAAACGAGCCTCCGCAAAAAAATTCACCCCGATTACCAAAGATGTAAAAATATTCAAACGCGAGGGAACTATGAAATCATAGCCGAGTATTAAGAATCCTAATTAAATACCAAATTGACATAAAAACTTAATGAGAAATAGTATTAAGTATCAACTAACGAATGCCTGAAAAAATTAACCGGAGACTCAATTTCAGCTACCCCTGCGTTAAATTCGGCCAGGAATTCGAAAAAGAAAAAAATTTCGATCCGCGGCTGGGAGTTGCGCAAAAATGTTCACGCTCGATCGATCGGCCTCCGAAATCGACCAGAGTGCGTTTCGGAAGTAAAAGTACACTCGAGCCCGAGGAAGAGTGAAAAAAAAAAGAGCGATTAGACATCCTCCGGGACGAAGAAGGCGAGGGAAAAAAAGGAGAGGTCACCTTGACCGTCACGGAGACGAGACGAGGAGGAGGTGGGAGGAGGAGGAAGAGGGGTTGCCGGGACCCGGAGAGGGTCCCGGCGGCGCGTGGCCTCCAGCCTCGACATATAAGTCCCAGCCGCGGCCCCCACCTCCCATCAAACGTGCACGAAGCGGCTCTCAGCAACGACGCTCCGAGGAATTTCTCGCACGAGTTCTCGCAATTTTTCAAAGCTTCGACCAAAAATTCGACACCCTGACTTCAAAAATTCCTCGTTCTCTCCGAAAACTCCTCGGCGAATCCTCCCCCCTCCCCGGCGATCCCCCCCCTGAAACGCGTACCCCCTTGCGGAGATCGTAAGGTGGAGGGAAGGCTAGAGAGCGAGCCGCACGAGCCCAGTCGGTTGCCGCACACAACGTCGACCGGCCCGCACACCTGGTGCACTAGCGCCAACGTCGAGTACTGTCATCGTTCGAGCTCGCGAGCGAGCCCTCCCCAGGATCCCGAGCACTCAGCGCAGCGTCATGAGGATCGTAAGTAGACAACGGTCTCTAGAAAATGTGCGAGTGAAGAGTTTTTCGAGGAGACTCGAGTGTCAGTGATGGTGAAACGCGAGACTCGCTCCAGTTCGGCACAAAGGAAAATCCGCGATGCGCCTCGGGAGCTCGGCGCTCGGTTATCGCGCACCTCTGGCCGAAACTTTCTACGTCCGGCTTCCGGTTAGAGCGGTCCGTCCGATCGTAAAATCTCCCGAGCACGTGCTCCGCTTCCGAGTACTCTCGGTCGCGTTGCGCGCGTGCGGCCCATTAGCGCCGCGCGGAACGGAGTAATTAATCGGATCGTAAAGATGATCGATGCTACGATAAATAACTCGCGATAACAGTGCGGGAATCTCGATCGCTTTACTTTCCAATCCCGAACGTCTTAATGCACTGGAGTTTTAGCTGGTGAAGAATTTTGTGTTGCTAATCGCGCGCGCGCGAACGAATTACTCATTTTTTTTATTGCTAAGGTTATGTAAAGTTGAATGTAGTCGGTATTTGGGTGGGTTGAATTCGATGATAAGAGGATTTTTAGATAACATTTTCAAATAGTTTAAACATTTTTCAGAGAGAAATAACAGCTAATAAATACTTGCATAAATGTAGAATAAAACTAACAAGTACTATTTTAGGCTTTGTGATGTAGTAACATTTCGTTTTTTAAAAAATGTGGGTTGAAACTAGACTCAACATTCTCTTTCTGGATGCTAAGCTGAATTATTTCTCGTCCGACCAGTTGAAGTTAAGCAGCTTTGTGTGCTCGAGTACTTAAATAAGTAAAATTTAGTTTTGTTAAAAAACGTCCTAAGAGGAAATCTAATTAAATCTAATCTGGTTGTTGCAATGTCGTTAGTAAGAATGTAGATTTCAAGTAAAATTAACATTTTCATTCTGGATATGAATTACTTCTCGTTCGGTCACTTAATAACCCGGATAAAAAAATTCGGTATTGTTAAAAAAGAGAAAATGTCAAGTCCAGTTAAATCCAGTTTAGCTGGGCAGCTAAATCTAATCTCCTTGTTCTAATGTTAGTTACAAGAATATAGATTTTAACTATAATTAACATTCTCTATCCAAATTACTATTCATTTCGCTAAAGTCAAACAGGGTTGATCAAAATAAATACTCAGATAAAATAATTCGGTCCTAAAAAACATCCAAACAGGAAATGTTGAATTTTATCTAAAAATCCATTCCACTTGTTCTAAAATTAGTAACGAGAGCATAAATTTTAACCAAAATTAACATTTTCTCTCTGCATGTTTTATTTCTCGATCAATCACCGAAGTTGAGAATTGTTGAGCACGGTCAGTAGTTGGATAACAAAATTCCGTGGCAGGAAGGAAGAAATCTCGATCGACACGTAATCGCGAGCGAATTCGAGACGGCTCATTCACGAGCGTAAGAAACGCCCGAGGCGAGGCAAGTTTGCGCGCAGCCTTGCCGCGGGCCACTCGGACGCTCGTCGTTGAACCGGCAAGCACCCAGAGAACGATAGAGAGCGAGAGAGAGAGCACATGTGCGATGACATTCGCACGCGACCCTCGTTAGATCGAGATATCTCGCGACTTCCGCGACTCCTAATCGCGCGAATTCCATCGCGTTTCGCACTTGCAAATTACATTTTTTCTCTCTCTCTCTCTCTCTCTCTCTCTCTCTCTCTCTCTCTCTCTCTCTCTCTCCTCTCCTTTTTTCATATTTCCTCGCTCGAGTTTTATCGGCCATTAGAATTTTTTGCGCGATAAATTAATCGAGTGAATTGTTGCGAGAGATATAAAGGCCACCGGTGCACGTGATATCGTATTACCCTGTCAATTATTATCGACGATCGATCGAGCTCGCCGTTAAGATCCCGCAATTTTCCGCGCCGCAGGAAAGGGATAGGACGGCGAGACCGTTTGCGAAATTATTCGCGAGGGGAGAGAATCGATCCGAGAACTGCCAGGGCAACGTGGGCGAGATTTTCCAGGCAATCCTGTCCCCCCAAAAGTGTCACACGCACGCCCAAAGTCGTGGAAAGGCGATTCCCGTTCGGCCGCAATTGGGCAATAATCCGCTCGGCTGGTTTTTAATTGCGCCGTATTAACAAATCGCGATCGGTGTCGCGGAGATAAGATAATTAGCTGTTTACATTTTTTTTTTTTCTCATACACTCGCTTGTGACATAACCGAGGATTTTTTACTCTTTTCCCGCAATTTTTCCCCTCTCGAAACCGGATCGACCAGGGAACCTCGGAATTTCGCGAGCTCACAACAAACGCGTGTCGAGTGGGCGCGCGAGATAATATCGAGTTTTACGATGTCATAGAGGCGCGAAACTATCGACGCGACGGCTCGCGTCAACCGGTGACAGGGGGAATGCGATTTTTCGTTCTCGCGGCTCGTTCCGTCCGATTCGCTGGCTCCGATCGATCGGTGAAAAATCGGCGAGATAAGTTTTACGATCTCGCCGGAGTGCATTAGCGCAATGTTCCGTTAATCGTCGTCGGAACGGCGATACTGGCATTTGAATAAGAGCCGATCGAGCGATTCCGATCGGGCTGCGTAGGGAAATATGAGAAGTATAAATGAGCTGCCTCGCGAGGGAGTCACGAGCTCTAATGAAACGCTACCGATACGCCCGGCGACATTTAGCCACCCACGTTTCGTTGACTAGCCCGTTCCGCGTCGTGATACCGATCTCGCGATTACTCCAGTCGATCGAAATTCTACGTTCCGGGGTCCTACGCCCGACGAAATTGATAAATAAAATTAATGGCTGAAATAGATCAATTTTTGATTGAAAAGATCACGAATACACTGAAGATAAAAATTTGTTGAAGCTACTTAATATTTATATGAAAATACAGAAATAAACATTTTATTCAATGGACAAAGAGAACTTAGGATGAAAAAATAGTGCTTAGAATTAAGTAAATTTGAAAAATTTTTGTGTTCGGAGTATTAAATAGTAGTCAAATTTGAAATACCATAGCAGCAATAATTTTTAATTATTATTTTTTATGATTGACACAGTGACATTTACCATACTGGTATAATCTCTTTGCTATAAAATTTAATACATACTTCGTTAGCAGCAACTTTTATTATAATATGCTAAATTCATTTTAAAACACTAACTAACAAAATAGTAAAAAATACTATTAATTTGTTCACCGCTACAACTATTTACTACTTTTTTTTCATTGCTATTTCACCAGAACAGTTTGGTTTTTACCAAATAGTCAGCTGATTTGTCTAAACTGTTATTTACTGCTCGATATAGTTGGACCCGTCAAATTTCTCCAACTTTAATAAGCAAACGATAAATAACTTAGCTACGATTGAATTATTTTATTTCTCCGTTAATTGCCACCGTTTGTTTCCCGTTTTAACGATAATTGACGATTTTAGTGCGCCGAGTGAAAATCGATACGGTCGCGCGGGAATAATTAACGAGGCGGAACGATCGCCGCGTCGATTTTTAACCACCCGAACGTGAGTAATAGACGAGTTGACGAGTCCCAGGTATTCGCGGCGAATGACGGATGGCTGTCGCTCCGCGTTCGCGTGTCGCTGAATTTTAAATCCCGTGCGCGGTTTTGGAAATGCCATTTATCGTTCCTTTTAATTTATTCGTCCAGCCCTCTCGCGAGACGTTCTCGGTCGAGTAAACCGAGCGTGTAACAGTCGAACCGTGACAGAACACGACCAGCGAAATGAATTTTTTCCACCGAGGTTTTCGAACGCTCGGTGGGACGTGGGACGCTGCCTGGTCGCGTCTGTACAAGATAAAACGAAAATTTCTCGATTTCTTCCAAATATAAGTCAGAATCTGTTTCAAAAAAAACAAATAATTATTGTGACGCGAAGTGTTAAAAGTAGTTTGTTAATAGAATATCAAAAACCTTTTAGTTTTGATTCTATGAATTTCAGAAACACATCCAGTGGTTTGAATCTTTTTTTGATTCTGTTTCAGCCCTACTGTCTAAAATAGCCACTGTCAGCTGATCGAGGTGATTAGTCAGTCTCGTAACGTATTTCTCGATCGCTGAGTGATTTCTTGCTCAACTGTTCTCATACTGAGATCGTTGCAAATGACATATATCTCGATGAAAAGGTCGAAATTGGCGTTTAAAATTCCCAGCTCGCGATTTTCTTCGATCGGGCGTTCCACTTTCTAATTGCTTAGAAGACGCTCCGTTTCTAACGCCCACGACTCCGTTCTCGTAATCCTTGGCTCGCAGCCAAGGACGCTCGTACTTACGAAAAATTGAAATATAGAAGCGCATAGGTCTTCTCGAGTCCCGTGCTCTCACTTTCACCGAGCGAGTCTTGGAATCTCGCGCCTAACTGACCACCGTTATTATTTTTTTCAAGGGCGATCTCGCGCTCGCACGTATCCTCGGTTGCGCGACGAGATCGTGAAATTTCGGGCTCGAACGTGAAACCGGAAACGTCGGGTTGAGGCCGAGGAAAATTTTTCGTAACGGTTACGTCAAGAAGTCGACCTTTTGGGATTGCTCGGTTAAAAGTCCCCTACATTCATTTTTATAGCAAGAGAAGTTGGAATTATTTTCAAACTTCATTTTGTCAATTTTTGTTCCAGTTGTTGTTGAAATTCTGTTCAACAACATAGAATAGTTAACATTGAAAACTCTTATCGCTGTTATTAACTTCAACCATTTTTTTTTACTTTTTCTGTAAATTTTTTTTTTTTCATTATCATTATTGCTGCTACTGTTTATTGCGAATCAATTTTAAGGGAGAAAGTTATCCATTTAGGTAATTATACTGTTATAGTCGAAGAACACACTACACGGTAAAAAAGGATATGTTAAATATAACATAAATCAGT
>NCVS01001427.1:9307-42560 GCA_003055095.1 Goniozus legneri
TTTTTTTTTTACAGCCTTTTGATAACAACAAGTGTCCTCATTATTTTTTCGAGGAGTCGTGAAATGCTTGATGATCCAATTTATTGTCTCGTCAAATCATTTTTACATGAAAAAATTTATTTAATTCTCAAAGAAATTAAAGGGACATTGAATAGAATCGAGCAGATGATCATTCTAAAAAAAAGATTTAAATTTTCCCTTTGTCGATTAGATTTGATCATTTTTAGCCTCCTCAATTTTTTCGAGTAGTCTTGAAATATTTGATGATCCTTGATAAACTCATTGTCTCGTCTAATCATCTTCAATAGTTTTATCAAGTTCGAAGACGAGTTAATCGCTTTGTCGTTCGCGAGGGTAAAGCGAGGAATATATTCTAAGAAAGCAGCACTCGTGCCCCCCGAGAAAACGTAAACAAGAGAAAATCGATATACGCCGTGTTATTCTATTTTCTCGGCATTTTCTTTTTACGGCAGTGAGATAAATAAGCGTTTTCATCTCGGCGAGAATGAATTCCGGCCGTAATCGTTGCCAATGATAGCTGCACGAAACCTGTCGGTATAAACATGATTTTCTTTCTCGCTCTCTTTCTTTAATTACCGGAAAAAAAAACGAGAAATCGTGTACGTGTAATAAATTCGCTCGTAAGTTCCTGCCGAGTCAACCCCCCCCCCCCGCACCCCTCGGTTTCATTGAATTTATACGGAGGTGCAGAAGGAAGAGAAGGAATTTAATTAACGCCCCTCGCGAACAGCTCCGACACTGGGAATGTATTATTCTTCGTAGGAGCCGAGACGGGCTCGGATGAAAATTATGCCTCGATAACTGGTTTAGTTTTATTTCCATCCCTCTCACCTCTTTTTTTTTCCCTCGCCTTCTGTATCCCTCGCAATTTTTCTCCATCTTCGCCGGGATGGAAGAATTTTTCTCGCTCCTCTTTTTGCACGTCGAGAGGCTAAACGAAAAATACAGCCGCGAAACGAACCTAATCGCTCGGATAAGCAAGATGTTGCCTTTTGTTTTGCCGGGGAAAGACGCTGACGCGAACGCCTAGTTTCGATTCTACACAGAAAAAAAGGATCACTTGAATCAAGAAATATATACTTGATTCAAGAGAGTTATGCGGAAGAAAGAAAAATTCCGTCATCAAGAAAATAATTTCTCCATATTAGTAGAAAAATCAATTCTTGAATTGAGAATTGTTTTTCTTGAATCAAGTATTGCCACACTTGAACCAAATCTATTTTGTTTTATCCTAAGATAACTATTTCTCAAATGAAAAAAAAATAGTTTAAAAATAATAATAGTAAGTAATAGTTTCTTGAATGAAGAATATATTGACTTATTCAAGGACACACGTTCTTGGATCAAGAAATTCACAACTATTATTTTTAAAATTTATTTCTTCACTCGGGAAAGAAAAAAAGACTTGATATTGGAAAGTATATTTCTTCCGCATAACTTTCTTGATTCGAGTAATCCGTTTTTTCTGTGTATAGAGAGAGAGAGAGTTGACGATAAAATTAATTCAAGTTAAATTTTCAGTGAAAAAAATCTTGTTTAATTATATTAAATTTGTTACTATTTTTAGTGAAAGTACAAATAAATATTACTGTGTTTATATTGAGTACATCAATTTTAGTTGCTAGCACTATTTACTACTTTTATTACAATAATATTATTCATTTTTATTTTTCATTCTTACTTGAATTCTCTTGAGATCATCAAAAATATTATCTTATTATTAATATTAATTTCCAAGAGTTATTATTATTAAATTTTACTACTTTTATTATTTTATTATTTATTTCTATTTTTAATTTTCACTCGAATCCTTTTGACCACTAAAAATATTATCGTATTACCGCTATTAATTTCCAAGAGCGTACAGCTCGAATAAACTCCGCGAATTCTGCAACTTTTCGGAAAGAATAATTTAGCCGCGGCATTTACCCAGCTGAAAAGTGATTTTCCTCCCCCGCTAAAAGTGGGTATATGTATATCCACTTTAACGAGCCGACCGGTCCCCTCCCTCGAACTCTCTCTCCTCGGGATTTCCAGCCCGATTTACTTCGCGCTTTAATAAATCGCGCCGGATTATTATTTACCGTCAATGCGGCAAATTGATGGCTGTATCGGATCGCAAAAAAAGGGAGAGAGAGAGAGAGAGAGAGAAAAAGAAAGGAATCTTTTTACAGGGAAGAAACGAGCCGAGCAAATCGAATAACTCGAACGTTTCCCTTTTTTTTCTCCTTCCTCGTCTCGCGCGTTTGTAAATAAAGCGATTCTCGTGGCGGGAATAAATTTCGAGTTTCCGCGATAACCGAATTCCCAACGCCGGGCACGCGCCTCCGCGGATTTTTACGAGGTCCCTCTCGCGAAAAATCTCCCCGTCGATAATTCAGCCCCACCGGGGGGCCCCCAAGATGCCTCGGGGACGAGCTTATCCGTTCTCGATTCGCGAGCGAGATACACTGACAGAAAAACCATCTTGATTTAAGAGCAATACTCTCGATCCAAGAGAGTCTTTTTGTAGATAACTGGTAGTCTCACTTCAAGAATTCTCTAATCTTGAATTACTGTTTCATTATTGTAATTATTGTAAGATTATACACTCGTGAATTTTCAGCCCAAAAAATTAAAAAATTCATATCTCCGCTAATATTTAACGGATCGAATCGCGGTTTGGACCGTTCGATTCCTAATTTTTTTTCTGATTTTTTGGCTATTTCAGAAAATGTTGATGATTTTTCACCGCGACGAAATATCGATATGAAATATTGATCGGCACTCAATTGGACGATCTTCGCGTATAAGTACCTCAGTCGAGGTTCGTGCGCTGCGCTCAGTACATGTGTACCCGCGTTATAACAATTTGGCACGAAACTCTACCGAGTTTCTTGATAATATAATAAATATATTAATATAAATATATTATATTATGTAATTTCTTGAATGAAAAGAATTGAATAGTTTGAAACAAGAATTAAATTTTATAATAATAAATACAAAAAAATGAATAAATAAAATGAATTAATTAATTGGTTAATTATTGTTTAATTGCATATATAATTTGATAAAGTATTCGTTTATTATACGAAAACGGTTTTTCATTTCCACAAAAAAAAAAAACAAAAAACGAAGTGACTTTTCGAACAACCCAATAGTTTTCTCGAATCGAGTTTTTTTCTACCAGTGTAGAATATCGGCAATTCCCCGGCGCGAGTAAGAATCGAGATAAATCAGCGGTGATGTATCGCTTCGCGTATCGATCCGAGAACGCGATACGTCTCTTAGTGTTTGTGCGTGCGCGTCGGTCTTTGTAATTCGGTAATCCAGGACCTCCTCGCGCGCCGGTTGGGAAATTCGATCTCGAGCGTGCCGAGAGCGCCATTTGCGCGCTATAAACGCGGCCATTTAAATCGAACAAAAGCGCGAGCTGGCTCGCGACGTGCGGATTCCGGACAAAAGCAAAATATTGACTCCCACGGCCTGTCATATCCGTTCCGTGCGCCGATACCCCGGCCCGTTATTCTCAATAACGCTTTATGAAATTCTACCTCGCGTCCCGACGCCAAATGAACTATTATCGACGCCTCTTTTTCGATATCACGCGCTCTCGCAGCCCGCCCGCTCGGTTTACACCACGACAGAGCGATCGTTCGAGCCGGAAATGGCCCGGATAAATAATTCGATAACGCTGCGCCGGGACGAAAAAAAAAAAACGCTAACGGGAATTCCGACGGTGAAACCGAGTGGAAATTGTTTCTCGCGCGTCCTTGACTCTCAAAGTCATGAACTTGTATTGGTTAAACAAAGGACATTATATTTAATTGTTTTTCACGTGTTCTTAACTCTTCTTTCAAAGTCATGAACATTAACTTGTATTAATTTTTTAAAAATTTTGTAATCGTTAATTGGAATTTGTTTGAAAACAAATTTTACATTAAAATAATGAATGTTAACAGTCAAGGACAATAAACAAAGAACATTATGTTTGATTGTTCTTAACTCTTTTTTCAAAGTCAAACATGAACATTAACTTTTTGTAATTATTATAAAAAAAAATTTTGTACTCGCTAATGAAATTGTTAATATTAATTTGCTGCACAGAGAAATTTTGACAGCTCTGATTATATAAAGTAGTAAAAGTAAATCATTGTATAGTCAAATCAACTAATTTTCTAGTGAATTTAAATAAAACTGGAATAGGTACAATGTAGCTGGCTATGTTATCAATATTCCACTTACATTTATAATTACACTTCCCTATTATTTCATAGTTACACATTTTTTATTAAAAAAAAAGGTTTATAGTTTTAAATAAAACTATAAAATACTATAAATATAATAATACAGATTTAATATAGAATATACACTATGTGTGAGTGTAATCCGTAATTTTGCATAAAGAAATGAATATTCACAGGCCAGGACAATAATCCGAGGACATAATGAGACGACAGTCGTACTCGTCGAGTCTGAGCACCGGCTCGTCAGCCGGGGAGCCCCTGATCGTGGTGGAGGAGAGCTTGCTAGGCGAGGAGGAGGCCGAACGACGACGTACCGAGTCACCGCCTCGCTGTCTTAATCCGGATTCGCCGACCCTCAATCCCTTCCTGCTCTCACCCTGGAGGGAAGCCAGAAAGCACTCTTTGCCGACCCCTCAATGCACCTCCGGAATTACCGCGTCGCAGGTACGAGATCCCTTATTTCGTTTTTACTCCCGCCAAGGATCGGAATTGAGATAAGAGATAAGGAATTGAATTTGCTGAAATTAACGTTAAACCCGCCAGAACGATCTTCTTGCTATTCTAGATCAAACTAAATCTTATATTCTTACGTATATTGCAAAAAAAATTTTGTAGAATGTACTGAATAAACATTTATAAATATTTAATTTGTTAGAGAAAATAATTGTTTGAATTGCTGATATCAATTTAGAAATTTTGATATAGTTTTTTATACGATAAATTGAATATTTATTTGAACGTACAAGTATAAACAAATATTTAATACAGTCTACAAAATTTGTTTGCAGGATATCAAAAGTTATATATTCATTCCAAATGAAGACTTATATAATTATTTCGTTCGTCCCCTCTGAATTATTTAATTATGAATCCTATAAATTTATACTTATACTTTTATACTTATTATATTTTTTATTATTCTTTAATTATCTACTTTTTATTTGTATTTTTCATTTTATCTCATTTTTCCTTACCTTTCTCTTTTTCCTTCTACAAAAATCGTTATCGATTGTTCAATTATTGAATCGATATTATTTTTACTTTATATTTTTTTTTATTACTCTCACTTTACACCCACAATAAGCTAAAATATTGTGTTGTATTAACATATTCAGCCCTGTAAGGGTTAAACAAAATTTATTGTTACAAAAACGAAACCCTTTAATTTGAAAATTGCACACAGTAAAAACGAATATGTTAAATTTAACATATTTTGCTTGTCTCAGAAAGTCCACAATAATTTTTTATGTTAATACAACATTATGCAATGTGTAAACATATAAAACATATTAAATGTCAAATTTTTAACAAATTGTTTTAGTTACTTTGACATTATTATAATGTCGTTTTAAGTACAGTCTCTGATGTTGTTTTAACACATTATAATGTTGAGTTCAAAAAATAACAACGGTTATATGTTGTCAATCTTTTCTAACATCTTTTCTTACATTCTTTTAACAAAAAACGATGTTAAATTCAAATAATTAGCCAACATGGTAATTTTAACTAAGAAATATGTAACTTTTCGAAATTCGACAACTGAAATATGTTGTTTACAATGAGGTGTATGCTAACATATTCGAGATTCTGTTGATTTTACAGTTAAGATTGTTCATGATTTGACATAAAACTTTTAACAATCGTTTTTTTTTTAACATATTACACATTCATTTTTATCGTGCAGGTACGACGATTGAGCGAGAGGGGCGGGGAAGGCTCGGGGCCTTCGCCGAGGGAGGCTGCGTTCCTGGCCACCCTCTCGCAGGCGCCGGCACCTCAGGCAGGCGGCAGGAGGCACTCGGTCGTCACGATATCCAGGGTACCCCCGACCCTCTTCGGTCGCAACAGGCGCGAGTCCATAGCCGCCTTCCCCATGGGCAGCGGCAGGATATTTCAAGGCCGTCGGGACTCCTCGTCCGGATTGTCCGGACCGCCCAGCAACAGCGGCAGCACGCACAACCTCCAGCTCGACATCATGGACGACATCGCGGAGATCAAGGCCAGGAAGGCAAGCTCCCTGTTTAAGAGATTCGGTAGAATTTGTTGCACTTTTAATCGATTTCTACGATCGTAAAAAAAAAAAAAAATAATGCCGTCGCACTTTACCATAGACCATAAAAATCTGTGACTGTCCTGTGCTCTTTACGCTGTTCTTATCTTTCGTGAGGTGAACGACCCAATTTGCGACCAGTCGTTTCTGATAATAAGAAAATGACGAAACAATCGACAGAAATAATAAAATTTCGAAGTACTGTTAAAAATGTTTTTAATGGCGAAAACAAACTAGGAACACTTGAAAGTTTATTTTTCATTAAAAAAATGTCTCTACAGTAAAATATGAATTTGTTGAAACTACTTAATGTTTATTTGAAAATGTAGAAAATAACGCTCAGAATAAAATTCGTATTTTCAATTAAAACAACGCAAGCAAATAAATATTAAGCGAATTCAATAAATTTTCATTCTCGGAATACTGGAAATTACTTATCTGCCAAACTGGATCGTACACTTTCTTTATTCTCTTCTGGCTTTCACGAGTGCAATGCCGTAGATTATTCGAAAGCATGCATTAGTCACACATAAACACCTCGTACATAAAACCATCCGTAATACTAGCAAACCTATGAATGGATCGAATCGATGCACTGCAAAAAAATTCTGTAGAATGTACAAAACGTTTATTTTCAAATAAATATTTAATTTAATTCAAACAAATATTTAATCACTTCATCGAATTAAATATTTATTCGAACGTACACTCAGAAAAAAATGTTGTTGGACCAATTAAATATGCAATCATATAGTGCCAAGAGGATATTTTGTTGAATGGAATAAAAATCTTTCGAGTGAAATATTTATCGGTTGATTTAACAATTATTTTGTCAGACTCAACAATTGTTTCATCGAACTAACGAAATATCCTCTTGGCGATATATGATTGCGTATTTAATTGGTTCAACAACATTCTTTTCTCAGTGTACGAAAATAAACATTCGGTGCATTCTACAAAATTTCGTTAGCAGTACGGGAAAGTACTAAACCGCATTGAGAATTTTCGTAACTTTCTGTTCCAGGTGCGTCTGAAGATGTGGCGGACGCCGTCGCGGGAGCGTGTGTGCGAGGTCCAGCCCCTGGAGGGCAACAGTTCGGCGCAGCGATACACGCAATACCAGAAGCGCAGGTTCTCCGACTTTTCGATCGCCAGCCCATCCCCGAGTAGCTCGTCCTCCGGTGGCTTCGGCGTCACAGGGGCGATAAGAAGGCGCGCCTCGGAGATGATAAGGCCCAGCCAGGGCCTGGCCTCGAAGGCCGCGGGCATCGTCTGCTCGAACACCGACCTCATCTCCATCCTCAGCTCGCTCACGTCCTCGGCCACGGAGATCAACAGGTGCGGCGAGGAGGCCGGCCCCTCGAGCACCAAGGAGGACCCCAAGGCGAACTGGTCGAGCAAATCTCTCGAGCAGAAGCGCAACCGGCTGAAGAGTTCAAGGTCGAACAGCTTCGACGTCTCGATCCTCCACGGGACCGGGAGCAAGCAGCCGGTCACACCCGGTGCTGGCTCCAAGTCCTCGGCTCCAGTTGCCACCCCGTCGAACTGGTTCGCCAAGAGGCACCAGCCGATGTGGAAGAAGCAGAAGACCGAGGACGTACTGCCCCTCAATCTTGGAATGAAGTTCGACAAGGCGAAGGTCGTCAAGGCCGTCAGGGACTCGCTGACCAAGCCCTCGCCCACCCCCGACGAGCTCCGGCACAAGGTCGTCTGGGATGGCTCCAGCGGCACCAAGGTGGACGCTCAAGTGAGTTCCATGAAGTCTCTTTTCAATTGAGGATGTTCGGGAATCACAATAATTTTTGGAATTTGAGAAAATGATCGTGTTTCGTTACTGTCTAAATTTTTTTTATTTATCTAGTCTAGATGTTAGTTAAAAGTTTCATTTTATGAAAAATGAAATGAAATAAAACAAAACAGACAACGAAAACAAACAATTGTGAGTGTTCAGGAATCACAATAATTTTGAAATTTGAGAAAATGGTTGTTTCGTTACTGTCTAAATTTTTGTTTGTTTATCTAGTCTAGATGTTAGTTAAAAGTTCATTTTATGAAAAATGAAATAAAATAAAACAAAACAAACAATTGTGAGTGTTCAGGAGTCACAATAATTTTTGATTTTTTTTTTTTGAGAAAATGGTTATCAGTGTTTAGTTACTGCCTAAATGTTTTTTGTTTATCTAGTCTAGATGTTAGTTAAAAAAGTTTGATTTTATGAAAAGTGAAGATGTCTGATGAATAAAATTCGTGTAAAAAAATTGTAGGCAATAATCGTACACGGATAATCATTTTCTCAAAAAAATTAAAAATCATTGTATTAATTATTTTGTCATTCATTGATTACTTGAATCTGTCATTAACATGAAAGATTTCTACGTCCAGTAAAATATTGTTAAAACTTCTCAAAATAATTAAGAGGACATTCGTTATGTTCAAACAGTTAAAATTCAAATGAAAAATAATTGAATCGAATCGAGCAGGTGATCATTTTAAAGGGGAAGATTGAAATTCTTAAATGATCATTTTGTCGATTAAATTTAATCATTTTTAACCAAGGCATAATCATTTGAAAATGATAACTTTATTAATATAAATATAAATTTTAATTTGATTGTGAATTTAATTATCAAAATTAATCAACGAATTATAATAAGATAATAAAACAAATGTTTCAATTTTAGAAAAATATTTCAATAAATATTGAAATATTTCAAAAAATTCGTTATGCGAAGAATTTTCTTTAAGAGCGAGTTTATTTTTAGGTCCTAGGCAGCGCGATCGAGAAAATTCTGACGGCTCACAAAGGAAGCGACCCTGACAGCCCAGGATCCTCAAAAATGGCAGTCTCGCCGAACAAGCCAAAGGGTGGAAAAGTGGCGAGCTGGTTCTCCGGCGGCAACAAGGAACAGGAGCAGACCGAGTCCTGCGAGCAGTCGATTTGTTCCTCACTCAAAGATCTTTTCGTCAAGTAGTGCGAAAAAACGTCTCTAGTATTCGTTACGTTGTTAAACTCTAAGATGACTAAATCTATCGATCGAGAGATAAAATTCATTGAGATAAAATAAAGCAATCAAAAACTTGCAATCTTCCTCCTCGTAAGGCATAAAATTTTTTAAAAAATACTCAGTATTGATTTATGTCTCCGTTTATACAGACTATAAACAATTTCAACGGCAACTTCTCGACGTTACTTATTTTTCTTTTATCGAACGGATCACATGCGCTCCACTTTACATTTACGCTAATTAATGTTTTCGAGTATCCTCATGTGATTGAAGTTAAAATACTTTTTATAAGATAACGTCGTTTTATTGTGACTACGGATGAGTTGCGGTGGAGTGCGGGCACAATCATAAAACGAACAGACTGAATTTACGTCATATTTAATAAATGATTGCTGATTAACCGATTACATGTAATAAATTTTGTTTCGATGAGATTGTATTTTCTGGAACAAATGAGCGAGTTACAATAGATATTGTATACATAATGTAATATACCTTTGCGGGCCAAAGGGTTATCAAATAAAGTTAATACATGCTAAAAACCTGCAGCGGTAATTGTGTAATAATAGTCGTCATATATTTTTATTAAGATACAGTGATGTAATCCATTAAATATTGATTACGTATCGTGTAGATAGTAGCAACTTGAATCAGTATCGAGTTTTACGTGTCACTAAACCGAATAAATAAAAAAAATAAAGAAAATAGATTGAAATTCTACGTTTTATCAAATGTAAAAACTAGTTACTTGCATACGGTAACGATATGCGTGTTACGTAAAAAGTACTAAATATTATAAAGGTTTGCGTCATATCGGCCTTACCATTTTTTGTACATCGTAATCGATATGGTTTTATATGTGGTACGTTAGATTGCATGTCTGCGGTACAACGATATTCTATGTAATAGATCACTAGATCATGTATCATTCTGTTCTTCCATTTGTTTAATATTTAGTGAACGATTATAAAAGAAAATAATGCGTAAGTACACATTATTTTTCAAATGAGATTTCACTCGTTTCTATATTTCATTTAGAAATCAGATTTTTATTGAATTTTTTATATCGATTTCACTGTTTTTGTTCACGTTGTCATTTGCATAAATATTTATGACAGTTAACGACAGTATACATAGAGAAGAGTTAAACAATTGATTCTGATGAGAAATTTATTTTGTTACAGTAATTCAATAAATTTTATGGACCATATTGTAATAAATGTATAGACAATCTTAGAAGAGAATAACCAAATTAGTAAATTCAAAAATGTATATTGTTGAAAACAGTTGCTTGCCATATTATATTGTTCTTCGAATGTTATTATTAGCAAAATTAGTGACTGTACATCAAATATTATCAAATATAACTTTTACCACTCAAATTTGTTATAATTAACTTGGAGAATCGCTTCATACAATTTTTATATTTAGTAGTGAAATGGTAGGTATAAAATAACAATAGTTCTATATAATAATTTTATTTCATAAAAATTTTCAATAATAACAACTTTGATTCTTCAACACAATATAATCATTTTCAAAAATTTAGTAGCACATGTACATTTTATTTTGAATTTGCGTTAAATTTTATTATTATATAATAATAATTATTTTGATTTTTTTGTGTGCATTTGTAAAACAACTTATGAAAAAGTACGAATATTCTCATACTTTGTAAAGTTACTTTCTGAACTCTATTTGTAACAGATATTTCAGTTAGTTCATGAAATGAAGATGAATTGCCAAATTAAAATAGTACCCACTGAAATGGGTATAGTTTTTTCAATTACACACATTGGATATTTCTTACTTTTTGATAATAAAAAGTATTAGTAATTGTTTATGCAGTAAAAATTAGCTCAGTATTGAACACTGATTCATAAATTTATACAGCACCGCAGTCAGCCACAACAATTTTTTTAGATGTCTTGCCACTTTCAGATCCCATTGCTTCGAGCTACAAACAGAATAGAATATGATTGAAATCGGTTTTATAGAATAAATTCAATTCCTAAATATTAGAATACAAAAAGTAAGAGACTTACTTTCTTTACAATATCCATTCCTTCAACAACTTTACCAAAAACTACATGCTTGCCATCGAGCCAACTAGTTTTTGTGCAAGTGATGAAAAATTGACTGCCATTAGTATCTGGTCCAGCATTTGCCATAGATAAAATACCAGCTTCGGAATGCTTTAAATTGAAGTTCTCATCCTTGAATCGGGAACCATAGATAGATCTTCCTCCAGTACCATTGTGATTCGTAAAATCACCTCCTTGGCACATAAAATTTGGAATAACTCGGTGGAAACTACTTCCTTTGTAGCCAAAGCCTTTTTCGCCAGTGCACAGAGCTTTGAAATTCTCTGCAGTCTTAGGGACAATGTCCGTTCGTAGCTATAATCAATTTTATTTATTAATTACTTAAAATAATATAAATACTAAACAACATCAATCTATATGAAAACTCATTAAGGTGATATTTGAATTTGACTTTTTAATATTGTGGCTGCTTGGCATTCAATAAATGATAAAGAAATAGTATAAAAAAGTCGAACACATTCGAGGTACTGATAAATGAACTAATATCAATATATGAGTTTAATCAATAATTATTAGAAATCACTGTCAGAATAAATTTAAATGATATTTAAATTTTGCTTCTTATTATTGTGAATGTTTGACAATCAAAAGTAACAAAGAAATAATACAGAAAAGTCGAACATATTCATGATATTGATAATGAATAAACTGATATCAACAAATGAGTTTAATCAATTATTACCTCCATGACAATGCGTCCCATGGGCTTGCCATCCGCTGTCATATCGAAAAACACTCGCGGCAAACTCATTTTTTCAGCAGCGGCGGCAAAAGCTCGCGTAAATGATACAAATGATGGTCTACTCGTTCCGACAGTGGCTTTAACTCCCAAATGGTTTAAATGATTGAAGGTTGAATCAATTGCCAACCGGCAAATCGATGCTAATGCCATTTCCTATTACACGTTTCGCTTAATCGATCTTATAATAAAAGATCCTCAATAAATCATAAAATTTATTGACTATCGAAGCCGGTTACGGTGTGCGATTCAGTAAACGTGGTTCTAGTTTTGCATGTATTCCGTAATTGTATTACCCAACAGTTAAATACTCAACCACGTTCTAGTTTCAACCAATCAAACTCAGTTAGATGTAAAGAATAAACCAATAAGATTAACTTATAATCCATTGACGGAAATGACGAATGGTAATTTAATTGAAATTAGAAAAAACAGCGGTTGATTAATATCTTTCGCAATTGAAAATTAAGTGTTTATTAACAAATCGAAATGTTTAGCACAATTTAGTTGCATAAACAAAATATGACGTAAGTTCGAAATTCAAGATGTATCAAGAAATTCGGTAGAGTTTCGTGCCAAATAGTTAACGCGGATACACATGTACCGAGCGCAGCGCATGAATCTCTACTGATTGGTCCAATTGAGTGCCAATCAATATTTAATATTCATATTTCTTCGCGAAGAAAAATCATTAGACTTTTCTGAAATAGCCGAAAAATCAGAAAAAAAAATTAGGAATCGAACGCTTTAAACCGCAATCCGATCCGTTATAAATAATAATGGAGATATAAATTTTTTAATTTTTCGGGCTGAAAATTCACGAGTGACGTCATTATCGTCATCGTCGCCCGTCGAGCTGAGTTTTGCCATATAACTGGCACAGAGAGGGTCAGATCCGGCGATTTTATAAGATCATCCTGGAGTTAGTGCTCACCCCCGATACTGGGAGGGCACCACAGTCTATTTCAGAAGCCAATAGATGGCGGATCGTGCGTCGAGTAGCAGTCTCAAGCAAGTCAAAATAATTAGCGTAATTCATATTTTTTTTAGTTCCAATCATTAGCTGAATAATTATTTATGAGTGAACATTTGAATACATTTAATAACAAGTGAAACGTGAAAATGGTGAGTTTATGAAGAACGAACAACAGAAACATTATAAATCGTTAATTTGACTTCGTCAGTTGAGTCCAAAAATATGGCGCCCGAGTGAAGGACGCTGACCGAAATATTCATAGACTTCATTCAATTTATAAATTGAGCCGCAAGAAACTTGTCAGTTTGTATCATCATGAGTAATCTTTCTCCATTTGGCGGCGGCAAAAATCCACCATGGGTTCGCAACGCAGGTAAATTTATCACACTGCAAGAGTAGTAAATTTTGTCGTTCCGTGTGCAAGGTGACGATACTACCAATTTTTGATAATAATTTTATAAAAGGAATAAAGATTGGCGAATGGCAATTTAATGTTCTTCCTATCTCGTACATAATTTCTCTATTGTTATGGAATCAAAGTGTATTAAATTTAATAATGAAGCTGATACTCATTAGACTGTTGTATAATTATTGATTTATGTACATACATATACTTTACTATCATTGGTTGGTAAACAAATGTACAAAAAATGAATTTCTGGATATTCAGTATTGTATTCTTTATATACATTAATATGTATTGGGGAATTTTTTCCTTCGCGTTGATATTATATATAGTCTATATATAAGTGCAATTATAAAATTTTTAATTTCAATTAGAAAAAATTTAATAAATATTGAGATTGAATTATGAAAATAATAATACGATCTTTTCTTTCTGAATCTTCATAGATATAAAGGCAATTCCACATTTACAAGTTTATTTTTAATTTTTCATGTTTACAGGTCAAGGGATTCAAAACATACAACAACAAATGTTAGGTCAAGCCATGGGTGGTATGGGTGGCCAACCTATGGTACAGTATCAACAGCAGACTCAACAAGTTTACCAACAAAGTCTAGGGTTACAGCAGGTAAATTATTTGGACACTGTTTTATAGAATTAAATTAACTCATTTTATTTTTCATGGATTTCTTCTTATAGCCAAATATAACAATGGCTTCTATGGCAACTTTAGGATCCAATCTACCCTCCGGCATTGCAGGGCAGTTGTATCCTCAAGTTGCAACAGTTTCTTATCCAACTCCAAGGGCTTTAAATACAAATGCTTTTCAACCTTCTGTCGCTGGTGTACCTCAACAAGTACAGCAAAGTGTTCCAGCCTCGTCAACAAAACAAAGAGTTTTTACAGGGACGGTTACCAAAGTACATGACAATTTTGGATTTGTTGATGAAGACGTTTTTTTTCAAACTAGGTTAGATTTATTTTCATTAATAGTAAGAATAACTGTTATGCCATACAATATGTATGATTTTTTTGTGATTTTATTAGTGCATGTGTGAAAGGCTCAAATCCTGTCGTTGGAGATCGTGTGTTGGTAGAAGCTTCATATAATCCTTCAATGCCATTTAAATGGAATGCAACAAGAATACAAGTACTTCCTATGGGAAATAACAGCAACAATGCAAATATGCAACAGAATAATCAGTCAAATCGCCAACAACAGCAGCAACAGCAACAACAACAACAGCAGCAGCAACAACAACAGCAAGCAAACCGATCGTCGGGAACATATAATGCGGTACCTCCACCTTTAGAAAACACCAATAACAGGTAGTTTATCTTGAAATTTAATCATAAAGAATTTATTGAATATATGCAATGATTTTTAAACAGATTTGCAAATAATTCGCAAAATACGAATGTAAATAATAATCGTAATAAAGCTGGAAGGATTCGGGAGAGATCTCCACGAGACCGACGAAATGAGGATGAAGAGATTGAAAGAAAGCGTCGGAGGGAAGATAGAATAAGGGAACGCGAGAAGAAGGAGGAGCGTAGCCCTTCTCGGACGAGGAGAAGCAAATCTCCTAGGCCACGACGACGAACGAGAGTTGTGCCGAGATATATGGTTCAAATACCTAAAATAGCTCTCGATTTGTAAGCAAAAATTCATTACCCTTCTCATATAATTTTCTTCATCAAATATAAAAAAAAAATTTAACTTGCAGACCAGAGGCGGATGTACTTGAAATACGAAGACGTTATCAAAATATGTACATTCCTAGTGATTTCTTTTCGACCAATTTTAGATGGGTTGATGCCTTCCCACCTCATATGCCATTTACTCTTAATAAACCGTGTTCTTTCCACGTGATGCACAAGGACGTGGATTCATGTACAGAAAATACTGCGATTCTAGAACCGTCTGACGCTGATTATCTATTTTCTGCCAAGGTACCGGTGGATTCATTAATTTTCATTGTTATTCATCGCATTTAAATAATTAAAAATTTACGTTTTTCAGGTAATGCTAATATCAATGCCAGCTATGGAAGAAATTTATAAACGATGTTGTGGAGTTTCGGAGGATAGAGATCCCGACCGTGACTATGTTCATCCAACACGGCTGATAAACTTTTTAGTGGGATTACGGGGCAAAAACGAGACGATGGCTATTGGTGGACCGTGGAGTCCCTCATTAGATGGGCCTAATCCAGAAAAGGATCCTTCTGTTTTGATCAGAACGGCTGTGAGAACCTGCAAAGCACTCACCGGAATAGATTTGTCCAGCTGTACTCAATGGTATGATTCTTCCAATTCTTATGACTAAATTAAATCCAAAGCGTAGAAAATACTTTTTTGAATTCATACGCGACATTCGAGTCAAATCTAAAACAGTTGATACGTGACGTTGAATATGTTAGCTAGTTTACGTCGATCGCATAAAATCTTTTTACGATCATTGATATGGATGTTATTGTTAATATGCGTTTATAATTTGTACATAAATGTAAATATTTGAACAAATTATTCCATAATTTTGAAAAACGCAAGAGAAACGTTATAATAGTAAGTTGCGCTGAATCATGAGGCGTACTGCATCGTTTTTAGGGATTAGCTACTAATGATCAGTTAAGTGAGTTAAAATAAGATCGTTTAATTTGATAACTTCCGAAAGAAGGTACGTATTCGATATAATGCACGAGCAACCCCTCTCGAGGAAAGATTGCTGCACTGGATCCAGTTCTGAAGCACCGCAACGACATACCGAGCAGTTGTCGCCGAGCAAAAAGCAACGACACGCAATCTCGTTTATTATTATTTACTGTGACGATATTATTATTCGGTTGTGCTTTTGATCCGAACCGATCCTATCGTTGTGATTCTGTGCGTGGGCTTTGTATGCAGTGTGTGGGCTTTTGCGAAAGACGAAGCGAGCGAACACTTAGCATATAAGGCAAAAGCTAAGCCGGCCAATTAACCTAAGTTGACGTTTGGGTATTGTTTTTCCTTTTGCGGCACAGGTACCGCTTCCTGGAACTCTACTACAGACGTGCTGAAACAACCCACAAGTCGGGCCGGGTGGTGCCCTCGCGCGTTGAAACCGTCATACTATTTCTCCCAGATGTTTGGAGCTGTGTACCAACCAGATTGGAATGGGACGGCTTACAACTCAACTATAAGAAACTCCTGGAGCGAAAATTGCTGCGTGCTGCCTCTAACTCTGACGATTTGGATGCCGCCAATGACACAGATGAGGCTGCCGCCGCTGATCAAAAGGCACTGCCAACATCATCCCATTTATATATATATATATATATATTACTTTCACCTTTTTACTACATTATTTATATAATCGAACAGCTGTTTTCCCGTTACTAAAATGGATTTCTACTAGGCCATACATCGCCCAACGATCTATTTGAAACAAAGAATTGGTAGCTTTTATTAAATATCTTCATATATCTACATGAACGGTTATGCAACATTTTTATACACAATTGCACGAAATTCCATTAGGTTTGAAATTAATATTGTTTCTTTTTTTGTCGCGTGTATTAATTGGGTAATAATATGTAAAATTCTATTTTATAAACTCATAATTTAATGATAATATTCAAAGGTTAAAAAATAAGATAATATCTTTAAACCTTAATAATTTACTTTCATCTTTGATTTAAATTTAGATTGAATAATTTTTAATTTTTATGTAAACTCTTTTGACGGGAGCTCAATTTCTATATACCGTTGCACTGATGAAAATATTGTTAAAACGAAAGATCGATGGGTAACGTATTGCACATGTGCTTTCCTAGCACTGGCAGTCTCATTACTTTTTAATAAGAGAAACGAGCAAGCTTAGCTCGGAGGCAAGCGCAGCTGAGCCTTTTCCTTCTCCTAGACCTTTGCCCACTTCTGAATTAGTCATTCAAAAAATTTAATTTTTATCAACGTTGTGTATTACATAATTAATATTATCCATAACCTACCAACCACACAGACACCAGAGCCAGGACACTATGAGATTTCTAGCAGTTACTCGATTCATGCGTGGGGTCATCGTGAATGAAAATTATGTATCGGTGTATTCGTTGAATGAATGACAGAAATAGGCATGAACGGGCGTAAGAATGAGGCGCGAGAATTGACAATTGAATGAGCGTGATAATTAGAAAGCGGTTAAAAAAAAATAGGGGAATGGTTTTTGTTTGGTTATAGGGACTGCTTTCGTTTTGTAGTAGTTTTTTTTACTTCCGATGTTTTATTTCTTTAAATATAAAGTATATTATCTTTTTGCAGGATGAATCGATTCCCGAGAAAAAGGACCCCACTCATTATTCGGAGCTGGATCCAAAATCGATGAACGTAAGTTTTGTGTACATAATGATGCTATAGTAATGAATATTCTTAAACGCATGAGTTCACTAATCTGTATTTATTAAAATATAGGTAAATGAATTACGTCAAGAATTGGCTGCACGGAATCTCAATTCGAAAGGCTTAAAATCTCAGCTATTAGCTCGTCTTGTGAAGGTAATTAAGGCTGAACAAGCTAAAGAAGAAGGACGACAAGACGATGCAGACGATAATGAGAAAGATCTCTCTCCCCCGCCTAAGGAAGATTCGAAAGACGAGAAGAAAATGAAAGATTATAAAGACGTAAGGATCGTTTCCTATATTTTATATTTATCTTATCATTATTCTAATATCAATTATTCAAAATTTTAGCATGACGAAGAAAAAAGAAAACATTATGAGCGAGAACGTATTTTATTAGAAAAACGTTACACATTACCAGAATCTTCACATATTATAGTTCACCCATCTCGCACAGCGAAAAGTGGAAAATTTGATTGTACGGTTATGTCATTGAGTGTTTTATTAGATTACCGGCCAGAGGATACAAAGGTATGTTGTACAGAAATAAATTCCGTTTCACTTTACGTAAAATATTATAATTTTTATTTTACACACAGGAACATTCTTTTGAAGTATCACTGTTTGCTGAATTATTTAATGAAATGCTCATGCGTGATTTTGGTTTCCGCATTTATCGATCTTTATCTAGTCTACCAGAAAAACCAAAAGAAAAAGAAGAGGATAAGAAAAAAGATAAAAAAGATGATAAAAGGGACGAAAAAAAAGATGAGAAAAAAAGAGAAGACGACAGAAAATGTAATAAGAAAGATGACAAGAAGAGAGAAGATAGTAGAGATAAAAAAGATGACAAGGAAATTAGAAATAAAATCGATGACAAAGATAAAGAAAAAAACGATGATGATGATGATGATGATGACGATGAGTCAGAGGTAAATTCATAACTCTAATATAATTTTTTCGTTAGAAAATACAATTGATTAATTTATACATAATTTTTTCAGGAGGAAGATTCGATGAAAGACGGTAAAAAAGATAAAGATAAGGATGGAAAGAAGAGAAAAACAAAGTTGTATACACACGATCCTTATTTACTTTTGTCATTTGTCTATTTCGACCAAACTCATTGTGGTTACATATTTGATAAAGATATTGAAGAACTTATATACACATTAGGGTTGAATTTGTCACGAGCTCAAGCTCGAAAATTAGTGCAAAAAGTAGTAACGCGAGATTCCTTACATTATCGTAAATTGACCGACAAATCGAGAGAAGACGATTCAAAGGATGAAAAGAAAGATGACGGAGAGAAAGGTGAAAACTCTAAATTGGATCAAGACGAAGAAATATTACGATCTCTTGCTCTTGGTAAATTTACAATTTTTATATTAAAAAAATTGTAAAATTGTAGATGTAATTTTATGAAATTTATCTCAAAATAATATTTATTTCTAGGGAACAAAAAGCTGTTACCTGTATTTGTTGGAAGCGGTCCACCGTCAAAACGAGCGAGGAAAGAAAATAGTTCTAATTCACAGGTGGAAGAATCTGTTCCAGAAGGATTTGTTATGTACAAAGGCTCTTTGGTCGATGTTGAGAAACTCGTTAGTCAACTGAAAAGATCTGAGAAAGCTCGTGTTGATACAGAAAACCGAATGATGGAATTGCAACATGAGTTGACGATTGTCAATGAAAAATCGTCGAAACAAGCAAGTAGTATAAAAGATCTCAGTGACGATTTGAAAATGTATAAAGATAAATTGCGAAGTACTGACGAAAGGTTGAAGAAAGCTTCGGTACGTATTTTCTTTTCACTTCTAGGATTATTGATTTGTACATTTGTTTATAAATATATATTTATTGCAGACTGAAAGCTATACGTATATAAATATCATTAAGAACGTATATCACGCAACAGCCAAAGTATTGCAAAACGATGTCAAACGCGTAGAAATAGTTGAAATACAGGACGAAAAAACTGGCGGAGAATTGAACGGTTCGGAGATAGAAAGTAAATATAAGAATGACACTAGGTGGAGTGATAGTAAAGTTAATGTGAAAAAAGAAGTGGTCGAAACGGATAAAGATAGAAAATCTGACAATAAAGTTTCGATTAAAAAGGAAATCATTGAAACAGATAAAGAAACCAAGTAATTTAGTAAAATGTAGATATATTTAATTCTTATGGGAGAAAATGCATAAGAAAAAATATTTTAACTTCATTGCCAAAAGGGACATAGTTAACTGTAATTAGCAGTAACATAAAACACATCTGTATGAAAAAAGTCAATCTATAAAAAAATGAAAATCCAATTTTATAACATTTTCCATTTAACTTCTGCGATAAATATTTCAATATAAAAGTGAATTTAAAATTCATGCGTTGAAAATAACTGAATAATAAATTGCAAGAAAGAAAATATAATGTTTTATGACGTTTTGCAGTAACTGAATTCTTCTCATTGTATGTCACCTAAAAATTTGTATAAGCTTTAATTTTCATCTGCCATTAAGTGCCAGATATCAATATACTAATGCACGTGATGATTACCAATACACGATCGGTTAGACACAGGAAATAGTGTACGTGATAATTTGGAGGAAAAAGTAAATGCATATATCTCAGAGACTTGCCGTTCACGCAAGTGTGAATATAAGCGGTAGATTTTTAGTACCGTATTTGTTGGAAAATTGATGAAACAAAGTTGTATTAACAATACATAAATTTGTAAAGAGTATCATAGCGGACGTTCAAAGAATATATTTTCTAAATTAAAATTTTAGTGTGTCAGTTTAAATATTGAAATTGTAGAACTAAGTTTGGTATAGATACAGTTGAGAGACTACAAATGAAACTCTTAGGTTTAAAAACGAATCAATTTTTCTGTATTAATTTCTGTCTTTTGCAACGTTAGAGGAAACCACTAACGAATAGCACAATAAAAAATCAACATTAATCTATTTATTTACCAGTTATTTTTACCAATATAATAATCGTTTAACACAAATCCTTCAACGATCTAATATACGTTTTACGGTTGATGGTTCGAAGCGAGAGCACATGTATCTGTGTACTAACCTTTCTACCACATTTTTGTATACACATGCGTAATACGGTATCTTCGGTGCAGTGTTACCAATCAAGCCATCAGTGTGTCGGTTATACATCGTATACCGGTGTACTTAATATTCTTTTATTAGTATCTGAATATAAGTACTGTTCATGAAGTGAGTAGTGATATATATAATATAATGTAACACATCAAAATATGACAATTCTTAACAAATTGAGAATTTAATTTTCAGAACATGGATAATGAAAATAAAGTACCCGACTGGTTGAAAACACAAGAAGTAGAGAAGCCGGAGAAAACGATTTACATTTTTAATAAAAATGTATTAGAAATACCGTGTGGAAGAGATGGTTTAATGACTGGTATTCTAGGTGGTATCGGTTCGGGATTGTTAACCTTTCTACTCACAAGTAAACCGAGATTAGCTTCGCATTTCGGAATGGGAGGATTCATAACAATTACACTTACTGCTTATGGATTTTGTCGTTACCAGAGAAGAGATGAAATTAAAGCTCTTCGTGAGTTGAACACCTTAATGAATTCAAATAAAGAAGACGAAAATACTAGTTAACCTGTTAATAGTGTAAATATAATAATTTTATAACATAGCGTGACGTTTCGTATATACTTTTCTGTAATACAGACTTGTAAATATGTATTATTTAAAAAATTTGAATAAATTGTTGTCGTTATATTTTCATAAAATTGTATGAATATAAAATTTATATTCATTATGTCACTGATATACATTTTATCCAGTCTTTGTTTTATTATGATTGAAGTCCATAACTGTGTAAAATAAAAAAGAATGAAGAATTTATATAAAATAATGAACACTTCATCAAATAAATTTATAATATTAATAAATAATTTCATAGAACATTTGATTATTTAATACATCATTTGAGGTTATAGTACCCGTCATATATTTTTCGCACAATCAGCTGTTCGTTAATCAGTCAATATCACGAACTAGCAACATCCAATACCTAACTTGTCATTTCAAAAACAAATTCTCCGTTTCATGAATCCTATCATAAATATGATAAAAATAGAGCAAATCGTAATTCCATTTCATACATTATTTTAAAAATAAATATAAGAAAATATTGAAAGATATTATCACGTTTTAACAGATATTGAGAAGTAAGTTAGATAGTTGGGTTAAATAATAAATTGTTCTTGTGGAGAAGACAGATTTTATTTCAATATTATTTGCTCATACACTATAATTTGAATCAATAAGTTGTGAAATTTTAGACTATTTTGATGATACCTTGGATGCGAGGGCAGATAACCGAAGCTTGGAATAGTAGGAAAAGTTCAAGGGCAGCCAGGAGGCAGTCCTTGGGCCTTTCATCAGCAGATCCAGGGCAATCTGAAAATAGAGGAAAAATGCTTGTACCTCCGTCTACAAATGTAGAAAATTTTAGTGTCAATATAATAAGGTTTGAATCATTTATGGAAATTAACATTCTCTAAGTTAATAAAGGTATAATTCATTTCACTTTCAGTTTGGAAGGTGATGTTTTAAAAATTAATATATCACCTGAGTACACAATCGATCAAATAAAATCGATTGCTGTAAAACATTTTTACGGTATAGATGTGTCAAAAGTCACTTCTCGCTTTCGTCTAATTCATTCAGTTAGATTCTGTCAACTTAAAGATAATCTAAGTGCTCTTAATGAAAAAATTAATGAATTCGGTAAGGAAAAGAATGTAACTTTTATGATTTAATTTAAAATTTTTTTTTCAAATATAATTGTAGAAAGTTTTATTATTAGAGTACGTTCATATATAATATCTTAATTTTCACAGATGAATTGATTCTAGTAGAAATAAGACCTTTAGTTGATAAAGATAATCTATCGGAAGATGCTTTAAAAGGACCTACTAAGGAAGCAATAATACAGGCGACTAGTGATTTGGTTCCTCAGAATTTACAGCGACGTCCACCAGTTAATGATTGTCCTGTCAATGTATGCCTTATATGAAAATAATAATCCATAAATTCACATGACATCTCTATATCTTATGTTTTTTATAGTTTCAAAATGAAATCAGAAAAATTTTAATTACCCTTGTAAAAACCTCAGCAAAATTACTTACAAACAGTCAGGATGCTGATAAACTGTATAATATTCTCAAAGAAAAGTTGAGAACTAGATGTAGACCTCATATAGATCCAAAAATAATGAAAAATTTAGTGGATATGGGATTTCCTAAAAAAAAAGTTTTGAGAGCACTACATCTTCGAAAGTTAGTTTTTTATAAATTTGGTTTGAGAATGTAATTAATGTTATTATATACATGTTTTTCTCAAACATAAGTTATTTTTCAGATCCAGCATGACTGAAGCTTTGGAATGGTTGATAGATCATCAAGAGGATAGCGATGATGAGGATGATTCAGAAATTGAATATTTTGAAGAAAGTTGTGAATTAGATGTAGCTGGTCCTAGTACAGAGAACAAAAAAACAATATCGCTCAAAAAAGCATGTGAAGACTTATTTGAAGAAGGTGATTATTTTATATGCTTTTGCATAACTGTTAACTGATGTTTTACTATAAATATAGGAAACAGAAACTCAGAGAATAAAAATGATTTGATCTATATTATTGATCTATTACTTGCAAATATTCGTCAACATAAAAAGTTGGAATTCAAACCAAGCCCAAAATTATTGCAATCTCTTCTAGAGATGGGTTTTGAAGAGAAAGACATAATTAATGCATTGAGAATTACTGGAAATGATCAAGGAAATGCTGTAAGTTAATTATTTATAATAATAAAAATATCTCATCAATAAATATTTTCAGTGCGAATGGCTGTTAGGAGAGAGAAGACAGAGTTTACAAGATTTAGATGAGGGCCTTGATCCAAATGGAGCTATTTATACTGCAGTAATGAACAATCCTCACATACAGCTTAGTTTGACCAATCATAAAATGTTATTAGGTAAATGAATCATTTTTAAATAGTGTTTTTATTTTTATAATAAATAATTATAAACAATATTTTTTCAGCTTATTTATCTATGTTGGAAACTCCTGCATCAACAAATGTTTGGATTAACGATCCTGAAGTGTCACCAGTCTTGAGTCAGATATTCAAAACTTATCATACTGAGAAATATGCTGTTATAGTAAATCGACTTCATGACATATAATTCTGAATAATTATATGTCACAAATTATTATTTTTTGAAATTGCAGTGTTGATATCATACTATCAACTCATATTATTAATCAATGAATTGTACACTTATCAGAAATATTATGTTAACAATATATTATATTCTTTAAAATTTACACAAGCATGAATATTAAAAACGATCAAATTATTGATATTTGACATTTTATTTGAAAACCTAACCACAATTATTAATGGTTACACGCAGAAAGCAATTGTATGAATTACTTATTTTATGTAAACAAAAGTAGCAGTTGTATTTAAGTTTCATTATTTACGCAATAATGGGGTAGAATTCAAATACAGCTGATATTTGGTGCGTGTACGCCCTGCGCAATTTGAATGCGCAAGAGATTATCGAAAAGGGAAAGGGTATTCGGGTACTGCTGGGTTGCTATTGCTGTCTAAAATTTCGCAGCATCAGTGCCACCAAGCGGCTGAGTTAACAGCCGAAAATTTCTATTCCTTAATTGATAGAATTAGATGAATTAAATTGAGAAATTATAAAAGAAACATAAGTAGTGATGAATGAAACTCCAAGTTTTGAGTCAATATTAATATATCAGTGATGTGGTAAAAGATTATATTGATATATGGATAATAACATTCATTAAAGTCTATTTCCTGTTTATCAGAGATCCTTTTATATTTAGTAATTACAGCTTTATTTGTATTGTCAAAACAAAGATTTAATTTATTCCGTAAATTTTAAAGTTATAAATAGCTAAATATATCCTACAAAATGTCGTTCAAAAAAGATTTAAGATTGTTGCTTAAACCTTATTATTTGGTTAATATATTGCTAAGTTTATCATATTTAATATCCAAACGTGTTCCAACTATTTGTAATTACATATTTGCTGAGACAGAATGTGAATTGGATGGCGTGAGTATTTTTATTTATCATATGCATAAATATGTATCCAATATTTATATAATATAATTTACAGAGAGAAACAGAAATCTTATTCTTTCTGATTATTGTGATTATGATCAGAACACGAAAAACTGGAAGTGTAACTATGATCAACTATCTCACTTCGAGTTTTGTCTATACAAAAGTAGCAAATATGATTTTATGGTTTTATGCTGATATACGATTGGGAATATTATTTGCAGTTGTCTTTATTTGTAAGTTAATACAATATTTAGTCTCTTTAATATGATCTCAATAATAAAATATTTTAATTTTTCAGTGTGTGGGTTATTGCTACCAGAGCCCACATATAAAGGCCCGGAAAAAGTAGTTTATCTACGTGGTGCAAATGGGTTACAAGAAGAATTACACTCTAATACTAAAGTTGTATGGCTTGTAACTTTTTATACTGCATGGAATCCAGCATGTGTAAATTTTGCCCCAGTATTTTCTGAACTTTCTGCAGAGTAAGTTTTATAATTGATCAATCTTAATGTTCATTAATTACTAATAAACTCATTTTCCATAGATATGCTCTAGACAATTTGAAATTTGGAAAAATTGATATTGGTAGGCATCCAGATGCTGGTGTCAAATATCATGTCAGTGATGCAAGTACAAGCAAACAATTGCCTACCGTTATACTTTTTAAAGATGGAAAAGAGGTAGAACGGAGACCTTATGCTAATCCAAAAGGCAAACTAGTCAAGTTCTTGTTTTCACTTGTATGTATACTTGTACAGATATATTTTGCATATTTATGTGAGAAACATTCATTAATTTATCTATTATATTTTTTTTAGGATAATGTGAAAGCTGCATTCGATCTTAACAATGTATATGAGGAATGCAAAACGCGTTTAGCTAAGAAAAAAAATGACGCTGCGCTCAAAGTTGATTAATTGGGGGCATTTAAATAATAATAGTAATTATTTATTGAATAAAGTAATTTACAGTCAAAATTGAAAAACAGTTTTTCAATGATAAAATTAATTTCTTTGTATTTGTGTATTTTAAGTATTATTTTTAAGCTACTGCCAAAGTCTTAAGCGTTATCCAAATTTCCTACAATTTATTTCTCTATTTTGTGTTTGCAATTTCTACAGCTTTTATAGCAAAAACAGTAATTTATAACAAGAGAAGATTTGAAAAATAAATGCACAAATAATCTTTGTTGAAAACAAGTAATTATTTTCAATAACAAACTGTTGTTTAAATATTCTTTAACTAGGTTATATGTTACATACACGTGTTCCAATGTTTTGTAAATTAATTAAATTTTTTAATTTCTTTCGCCCATACGCATATCATAATTTTTTACTGCTCATGTCAGTCTCTCTAATTTCAAACATGGCCGCAATGGCGCTGTTTACTACACAAGCACGTGCGTCAAATGCAGTATTCGAACACCGACTCTTCCCAAATAACAGTGTAGTGTGAATGTAAGATATTGTGTAATTATTTCTACATGTGAATTTTGTTGAAGATAAAATGCGGGATAAGAAAAAATACAACTGGAAGGCGCGGTCGGTTCCAGAAGTGAAAATCGATGATTCTACCAAGGAGAAGGTAAAATAATATTTGAAATACAACTAACCTAAATTCATAATTGTCATATTATTCATTTATTTCATAGCTCACCGTAGACTTCGATCATAAGAGTGAGCAATATGACAGTTCTAATGCTCTTGTATTACCAAGTAAAAAAAGGGTCACTAAAAAGGTAGACAAGAATGTACCAAAGGTTAAACTGCTTTCAAAGAAGAAGAGGAAACAATTGGAGAAAGTTCTTGAACGTAGTCAAAAGAAAAAAGACGTAATTATTCATTGTCATTAATTTAATAAAATATTTCATACTTCTATTTCTTTATACTGTATTTAATAGTATTTAATATTTCTCGTAGCGAGTTCAATTATTAGAAAAATTGTCAGAAGTAGCAGCAACTAAAGAGGAATTGCAACATTATGTCTCTATTACTAGTGTTCAAACCAAAGGATTAAAAACATTGAAACGTGAAACATTAAAGCGTACTCAACAAGAACTGCTTGGCGAACCTGAACAGGAGGTTCTGTGTAATTCTATTCCTGACCAAAGTAGAGAATATAAAATCAACTCTATAAAAGGAGCAAAAAGGAGAAAAATTGATATTTCATCTATTGATACTAAGAAAGTTTATGATCCAAACACAGTTGGCCTTGAAGTGAGTATTAAATATGTGTGTTTCATGTTTAATGACTATTTGCTATCAACAATACTTTTTTTAGACATCAGATAGCGAAGAAGAATCATCTAATGATGAAGAAGAAGCTGAGTCTTCCAATGACAATAATTTAGAAAAGGAAAGCGAAACCATTGAGAATGACATAGAGGAAAAAGAATTAACAGAGGAAAAGGATGAGAGTAACACAAAAAAAGAAGAGTTAACTGAAAAATCTAAGTCAGAAGAAGTTTGTCACAACCAAAAATCTGAAGTCACTTGTAATAAACAAGAAACTAAATTAAAAGAAGATAGTCCTACTGAAAAAGTTGTTCGTAATAAAGTAGAAGCTAAACCTGCTACATTTATATTACTGGATAGAAAACCAGAAATTCAAGCAACTAGATTGAAACTACCTGTTGTTTCGGAAGAGCAGACTATTGTTGAAGCAATAAATGAGAATTCAATTGTTATTATTACAGGAGAGACTGGAAGTGGTATGTTTATTTGATAATAATTGTTTTTCATGTTTAAAAAACAATTTAAAATTATTTTAAGGTAAAACAACTCAGGTGCCACAATTTTTGTATGAATGTGGGTATGCAAAGGATAAAATGATTGGTATAACAGAACCAAGAAGAGTTGCTGCTATATCTATGAGTAAACGTGTTGCAGAAGAAATGAATCTTACTGAGAAAGAAGTTTCTTACTTGATAAGATTTGAGGGTAACGTCACACCAGAAACAAAAATTAAATTTATGACTGATGGTGTGTTGTTGAAAGAAATAGAAAAAGTATGTATATCTGATAGAGCTCATATTAATTTTCATAACATATGAATTTCTCATAAATTATTTTTTCAGGACTTTTTACTTTCTAAATATTCTGTGATCATTCTGGATGAGGCTCATGAACGTAGTGTTTACACAGATATTCTAATTGGATTTTTGTCGAGAATAATTCGTTTACGAGATGCACGAAATTCTCCTTTGAAACTTATTATAATGTCTGCAACATTACGAGTGGAAGATTTTATAGAAAATCAAAAGTTGTTCAAAACAAAACCTCCAGTGATAACAGTGGAATCTCGTCGATTTCCAGTCACAGTTCATTTCAATAAGCGTACCAATGAAGACTATGTGAACGAAGCTCTTCGAAAAGCAGTGAAAATACATACACGCCTTCCAGAGGGTGGTATTTTGATATTTTTAACAGGTATATATTGAATAAATCTCTTCAAGTATACGTTAATGTATAAGCGCAGTTTCTTTATAAGTTTTATAATTTTATTTGTAAATAATTTTAGGTCAAAGAGAAGTCAATATAGTAGTACAAAAATTAAGAAAAAAGTTTCCATTAAAAAAAAACTCAAAGAAAGAAGAAAAAAAATCAGAAACAAAAACAACATTGGAAGATGATGAAATGAAAAGTAATGATGAATCTGATGATGATTTTCATTTAACTAATACCTTGAAGCGTAATAAAAAGAAGGGCAAGAAATTATTGAGGGATTTACCAACCGTCAATTTGGATAGGTATGTTCAAACAAATTATAAGTTATTGAGAAATTAGATATAATTAGTTTTTTGTGTTTAGTTATTCTGAGGTGCCTGATGATACATATGACGATTTGATGGAGGCTGACGATGAAGAAAATATTGACGTACATGATAGTGACATCGAAGAGGATGTAGATGTATTTGAAGGGGTCGATTCAAATAATACAGAACCAATGTGGGTCTTGCCACTATATTCGTTACTTCCAAGCCACAAACAAGCTGAGGTAAAAAATCACCTATTTCTAAGTATTTGTTAATTATTTTGTTCTGATGAATTAGGCTACAATATTTTTATTAAAACTTTAGGTTTTCAAACCTCCTCCAGAGGGATGCCGTCTGGTTGTTGTTGCGACAAATGTAGCCGAAACATCTTTAACTATTCCTAACGTGAAATATGTTATAGACAGTGGTCGCTGTAAAGTTAGATTGTATGATAAAATAACTGGAGTGAGCACCTATCGTATTGGTTACACGAGCAAAGCTGCAGCTAACCAGCGCGCGGGACGTGCTGGAAGAACATCTTCTGGACATTGTTATAGGTAAGTTATTCTTTCTGAATAAAAAAATAAGAATTTTATTTTTAATTATTTTAATTTCACAGGTTGTACTCTTCAGCAGTATTCAACGATCAGTTCGAAGATTTTAGTGTACCCGAAATTCGAAGGAAGCCTGTCGACGACATTGTTCTTCAGCTCAAAGCAATGAGAATTCATAAAGTTATCAATTTCCCATTCCCAACTCCGCCTGATGCAGTACAATTAAAGTCTGCTGAAAAACGACTAACAATTATAGGCGCATTGCAACCCTCTAAAAATAGTAACGAAGGTAATTATATTCACAAAAATTATATAAAATATTTAAAAATCACTTGAAAAGATTATTGTTTCTATTTTTCACAGAAGATTATAGTGCGAAGATAACTCGAGATGGTAGAGAGATGGCTAAATTCCCTATAGCACCTCGTTTTGCCAAAATGTTATTAATGTCGAAACAATATGGACTAATGGAATACACTTTATGCATTGTTGCTGCAATGTCTGTGCAAGAAGTTTTGATGGAGACTCAAATTACGAACGAAGATACTAAAAACAAGTTGATACAATTACGCCGTCGTTGGGCTGGAGTAGGCAATAGTTTATTATTAGGTATAATGATTAGTTCTTGTTAGTAAATTAAATTTGTAAGCACATTTGTTCATAACAAATTCTTTGTTATAGGAGATCCCATGGTTTTGTTAACAGCTGTAGGAGCAGCTGAAATAGCAAGTACAAAAGGAAATCTAGAGCAGTTTTGCGAGGAAAATGGCTTACGATTGAAAGGTGTAATTGAAATTCGCAAACTGAGGTTGCAGTTGACAAATGAAATAAATTTGCGAAACCCTGAACTGAACCTTCAGGTTAATCCTAGGTACAAATATATTTCATATCGATATTTTTGATATTTTTAATTTGATTGTAACGATTTTTATTTATTTATGCATAGAATGGCTCCACCATCGCAAGAACAAGCCAAATTATTGCGGAAAATTATACTTTCCGGTATGGCGGATCGCGTAGCTAAGAAAGTACCGATTGAAAACAACGATAGTCAAACAGGAAAAGTTAGGAGTAAATTCGGTTATAGGTAAGGATAATTTAATTATTAAAAACATTTTTTTGTTAACTCTTCTCAATAAAATTATTTTATTAGAACATTGGATATGGAAGATTACGTATTCATGGACCGCAAAAGTGTTTTAAGGAAAACAAGTCCTGACTGGCTCGTTTTTGGAGAAATTATGGAAAATAACGCAACAAAAATAGTTATGAGCAATATCACTGCAATTGAACCAGAGTGGTTAACAACATACGCTAAACCGTTATGTAATCTAGGTGAACCATTAAAAGATCCACCCCCAAGGTATATAAAATAACTTCATTTTCATTTATTTTTTAATTATATAATATTTATTTTTCATACTAATTTAATAATTAGTATGAAAAATAATAAGAAGAGAATTATAATAATAATTTTATTATTATTATAATAATTATAATTAATTATTGAACAGGTACGACGCCGAAACGGGTAAATTAATGTGTCATATGACTGGTACATTCGGTCGAGGCGGATGGCCACTGCCGGAAATGGAAGTGGAACATCCTCTCACAGCTGATGGCGTCCGATTGTTTGCTCAGTTCATTTTAGATGGCACGGTATGTCCAAAATTGAAAAAATTCGTGCCACATCTGCTGTCTACGCCGAATAGTGTCACAAAATCTTGGGCAAGGTAAGTTTCAACTAAATATTATTTATAATTTTAAGAAGAATTTTTCTTAACTCTTCAATTTTCACAGGATGGTACCACGTAGCCAAGCTATTACAACAGCTTTAATGTCCGAAGGAATTATGTCGAAAGATAAATTATTTAGCATTTGGGCTACTGATGAAAACTGTAAGTATATTAAAATCTACTACATTTTTTACATTTATATTACCTTATTTTATTTACATTTTACATTTGGTTACAGTTTTATTAGATGCTTACAAAAAATGGGTACCAGAATCTGCGCATTTTAAAGTTATCGCGATGTGGCCACCGATGTAATTGTACAGTACTGACGAACCCGAATGACTCAATATTTTGGTTGAAAAATTGAAACTTCTATAAATTGTTTGTACATATTTATTTTACACATATGTATATATTAAACTATTTTTGAAAAAATTATAGCGAGTTTTCTAGATGTCTTATTAGAAACGTGATGCTCCGTACGTATGCGTGCGTCGGGCACATAGAAACAAAAACACTCTCGTCGTTGTAAATTATCAAGTTTCGGGGTAGACGGAGAAAATTCGTTGCGACGTCACGTGTGCGTATCGAGATGATAGATCGTCCTCTTTCTTCCCTGCCCGAGGAGTATATATATATATACCCATTTTTTCCCTCTTACACGAGAGATATATCTCGGGCATTACGCGTTATCATCACGCGACTAGGGATTTCGCACGTGCAGCCGCCCACACGGGAGCCCGTGAAAAACTTCACTGAGGCGTCCGAACTTGTACGACGCTTTTGGTCAAAAAAAGTACAGAGAGACCCGAAAAGCTGCCCTGGCTCGAGATTTTTGGTGAAAGTATTCTAGGAGTACTCATTTATTTAGCAGTCTCTATATCAGTATTTGTTTTTGTATTTGTTTTAAAATTAAAACATCAGAATAACTATTTTAAAAACTGAAGATTGAGTAACAACGAATAATTTAAAAATATTTGGCTTCTCATTTTAAACAATTATAGAGCATATTTATAGAGTTTATTATACGTTTAATTACAAATTACTGTCAATTTTAATGTTGAAAATGAAACTTAAAATAATACACTATCACTTAGGATATCGATGTAGAGATTAGAGAGACATTTGAGTATTAAGCTCCCATAATAATCAGTTTAGTAACGTATAGAATACTGGATGACATACTTAACGTAAAGATTATCTCATTGTCGTAAATGATATCCTATAAGAATACTTTACTTGATTTTTGAATTGTAAACTTTTAAATACAGCCAAAAAACCAACCAAATTAGGAAAAAAAATACAGACTAATAAATATGACCAAGAACCGATCAAATTTCTCGACTCGAGTATTTTCGAATTGAAAGACCAAAGCTTGAAGAAATACTCTAAATTTGGTTCCAGAGAGGACGAAGTTAGAACCCCAACACGCGCTCCGAAAAGTATAATGTGGATTCCGTGTTACTCGTCGTCTTATTCGTAATTAATTTGCTCGCGACTGGTTTGGCTTCCGGGCTCTCCTCGGGTACCCGATACAGCGAGCTCATAGGACTCTCGTATATACAGAGCGCTCTCGGCAAACCCCCCCGTCGGTGCTGAACAACCGTCAGGGAATATGCAAACTCGCGACGAACGTCGAGTAAACACAGAGCCGTAAACTAACGCGTTAATATCAAGGGCGCGTGCTGTAGACGAGCTCTTTTAATTAACACTCCCCCCACCATTTTCGATACCATCGTCCGAAATTACGCAGCGCGTTATATCGCTGGTTGAAAAAAAAAAAAAAATCGCACGCGTGTGCACAAACATAACGTGCACGTACAGGCGGAATTCCGAATTAACGCACCCTCTCAAAGGAGCCCCCCCCCCGCCCTGCGGGGGTGGAAGGTCATGAAAGCCAACGACCATTCTATGTAAATAGCAATCCAGTTTGGATCTCATCCCCAATTCAAATTTCACCGGGGTCTGGGCTTCCGTCTTTGCGTCCTTTCGTCCTTGATCCTGCCATGTGGGATGGAAACGCGTCTCGGGAGTCGATAAATCCGCGACTAGCGACGTTTCTAATTACGAGTTGTCTAATGCCGCGCCAAGTTGAATTCCTCGCTTCCCCCTTTTTCGGGGAGGATGAG
>NCVS01001428.1:0-27720 GCA_003055095.1 Goniozus legneri
TAGAACTCACCTTATTTTTTGATATGCTAGAATTTGTTATGCTAGCTTCACACACATATCGGTTTGTCCATCTGGGGGTTTCTAACTAGTGTTAGAGGTACCTTGTGTTATCACTTCCACGTTTAGGAGAAAGTTTTTGTTCGTTGAAAATTTTCTCGTGAAAAACGTTCCAGGTGAGCGGCTCAGTCGTTTTCCCGAAGAGGACATAGAAATTGAACGATCGTCGGATAACGGTATACTATCTACCTCGTTCACCTTCGCACTTTGGATGCAGCTGTGTCTCCCAGCCGCCTCACCTTCTCGATGAAAATGTATCGTAATCACGCTCTCGTTGAGAAGCCCGAAAAAAAGAATACGAGGTACGGAAAGTTCTCGGTCGTCTTGGGTTCGCATTAAGTATGCAGTTTATCGCGCGCGTTGATACTCTTCCGGTAGCGGATGCCTGCAGAGCGTTCCGTATCTCTTCCCCACCCTTTTCCCTTTATCTCTCTCTCTCTCTCTCTCTCTCTCTCCCTCTCTCCCTCTCTGTCTCTCTCCTTCGCTCGCCGTCCCTTCCCCTTCCCCTCAACTTTTTTCTTCTTTCTTTACTCACGGCGGATAGAAGTTAAAAGCAGCCATATAAACTCGGGCAATGGCGCGGAATACAAAGTACTATCCCTCGTCTGCTAGTATACCTCTTTTCCTTTTTTTTAAAAGCTTGTGCACTTCCTCCCCATCACCCTTGCTCCGCTCCTTCACCCCTCCCCTCCGCCATTTCGCAATTAGGCGGATCCGTTTCAATTTCCATTGGTTTTATTATTTTACGCGAGAAATCTCGCGCTAATTTCTAACGGTTAAACGAGCGGATAATATATATTCCCTCCGTATATAGTGCTTTTTTTTTATCTCCCACCCTCCACGTTTCACGTCTGGACCCGCTCAGTCCACACGGTCCTTTTTCCTCGTCTACCCTGGCTCGCGTTGCGCGTGGTTAAAAAGAATAAAGGCTCGAAAAGAGAAAAAAACGAAACTAATTGAAATTCATAACTTCGTAACGTAGCGTTTCGGTTGCGTCGACGAGCAGGAAAAAAATACGCAGATTTAAAAACGCGCGTCTTTTTCTTTACGAGCCAGTTTCTCATCGTCGTTTGCATTCATCGTCATTTTCCCGGTGTTCATGGGTGCCCGTGCTTTCTCGTTCCCGCCGCGGAATTTCAAAATTTTCCGCGCTGCCGATAGATATACGAGTGAGACGAAAAACGAGTCGCGAACATTGTACGGGACGACCCAGATATATCCGCTATACGTCGGCCCGAGAACTTTTCTCGCGTCGCTTTTTCATGTGAAGAGGTTTTACTTTCCAGTCCCGCAAAATGTTGTATCCTGGGTAAGGAGAGCGGCGGAACTTACTTTTCGATGCTCGAGTATGTACGCTTCCCGCTCGAAGGTGTGGGTTTGAGAGGGCTGAACGATGGCGTACATGTGAGAAAGAGAGAGAGAGAGAGAGAGAGAGAGAGAGAGAGAGGGGGAGAGAAACTGGGAACCAGCTTGTACTCGCAACTAGATTTAGGCGACTCTGTTAACGTCAGGCGCACCTAGCGCGGTCTCTTTCGAGAGGTATTAACTTTTCAGCCTATACGAAGCCGAGGGGAGCAAGCGAGTAAGAGAGAAAGGAGAGAGAGAGTATATCGATGTCGAGTAATAAAACCTCCATCAGCCGAGATTGCCGTGAAATTACGTCCAACTATTGAATTTTCATCGTCGCATTGCACTGCGTAACGCAGACGTGGTTCTTCTTTTGTAACGAAAATAAAATAATTTCTCTTTCGCTGAATTAATACCCAGTTCCCACTGTTTATTTTGACGTGATACCAACTGATTATTACATCGTTGTTTGAACAATTACTACGAGAATAACTTCCATACTACGCAGAAAATTCCCGAGTAAATTGATAAAATAAAATGAATTGTTATAAATCTACACCACCCCCTTAATGAAGGTAACGACTACGCTGTATAAACGAAAGAGAGAAAAACCAATAAAAATTTCCAGTGCGATAATTTTCACCCGTCGAATGAATCTGTATTTTTCCGAGCGCGAAATCCGATTTTCCGCGAAAGAAATATAGAAAAAGAAATAATTATATAACTCCAAGACGAAGTTCACCCTCCCGTGCCGGATCATTATAATCATGGCGATATTCATCGGCTGCGAGGGTCGCTCGATCGCGCGACGTCGATAGATCGCGAGAGGGTCGAGAGAGGAAGATTCGAACACGAGGGTTGAGTACTCGAGGGGTTGAATCCATTTGGCGACTGTGGGGGTTGTGTTTGACCTGTGACAAGAAACTCGAAAAAGGAGTGGGGTGAAAATGGTGTAACGCAGCGGTCCGTGAGAACAACGGGAGCTAGTATGGGGTGAAAAAGGTTAAAAATCAAACGGCGTAACAACGGCATAACGAACCGCTCTCGACGGGCGGGGGAAAGAGTGGGAGATTAATCGGATTCTCGCCAGTCACCGTCCGATTATTTCCTATAATCCGGAGGCCGGCGTGTAACGAACCGAAAGCGATAGTCGGCCTCTGACGGCGTTCACGCGTCCTGTGTACACAGAGTGTCCCTGTTCGACCGATTATAATTGACGAGATGGATAGATCTCGAAATTCTATGACGTACAAGTCATTTTATTTTTTCGATTGGACGCTTTGTTCGATTGTTATTTAATTTTTAACTCTTTTAGTGTGCGACGACGATTGCCTAAAAGTAAGTAGATTATAGAAATATCAATAATAATTTTATAATAATTTTACAGAACGTATTAAAAAATAGTTTAATTTTGCAAAAAAAAAAAGATTGTTACATTTTACATTTTCAAAACTGCACTGACATGTATCTGAAATGCCGATCCTGAAGAATGAGTAATTTTCAAAATGAAAGTTCCAATCGAAAAATCGAATTTTAAGATCTTCTCGCCGTAACAATTATAGTCGGCTGAACTAGGACATTGTGTATACACATGGGCTCGTCGTCGAGGGCCCCCAGGAGTTTCCGTTCCGCAACGCTAATGAAGGACATCGCGATATAGAAGGCACCGTCCGAAGTTTCCTAAATCTAAGGACTTAGACACGAATTTCGGGCCACATGCGCCTTGGATTATGTGCACGCTGTGGGTATCCAATAATTTTCACATAATGTCGAGCTTATGTACCGTTTGGGGATCCGGTCCTCTCCCCATATGTACACTCGCCCTTTCGCTCGCGAGGGCCGCTCCCACCCTTAAAATTGCGAGAGCACGCGCGCGCGTGTTCGGGATGTTTCGCGCGTCTAGGGCCCTATTTTACACGGCTCAAAATTTTACGAGGATCATTAAACCCGAGTGTACGGATGTACTTGGAGAAGCCGTAAGTCGCGAACTCGCTTAATAGCCTTAATGCGGCCGCGCCGTCTAAGAAAGTGCCGCGAGCTTCGGGGGAGGGCCAGGGGTGAGATAGAAGCGCGAGGGGGTGGGAAAATGGAAATTCTAGTTACGCGTATGAGGTTACGATTGAGGCGGCCCGCAGTAAAAAGCTCCAGATGCGACCAAGATTCTCGTCGTGTCTCGCGGAACGACCTCGTTCGCGGGGATTAAGTTTTCGAATCATCAGCGCCCGCGGTTCCACCGGCGAAAGAACCCATCGTTAAGACTCGACGAGATTCGGATAAGCGTCGCGTGTCGCGACGTATTCCCTGCCAATTATTATTAAACGTCAAGGCAAATGCGATGGGGTCGATAAATAACCTATAAGTGTTGAAACTCGGCAATAAATTCGGCATAATGGAAGGGAAATCGCGGAGTTATAGGGGGAAATAAAATATTCCTTTCTATAAGTCGATCATACAATTTTTACCCGAAAACTGCTTTATCGACTATCGCGTCGCGTCGATATTATTCGAATCGTGACGTACGATGAAAGGCGAAATAGAAAAATGTAGTCTCGCGCAAAATCGCTCGAGGACAATTCCCCGGAGCGAAATTTCATCGGAATGAGGCGTGATTAACTGTGGATGCATACATGATGCACACTTGACATCGTATGTAAATTTTATCCTCGTTCGCGCGCAGCGAATTTCGTGTCGAGCTTCGTCACGTTTGATCGCGCGCTTTTCGCGAGCTCGCTACTTCCGACCGCGTATTCTAAAAACGAAGACGGCGCGATTGAAAATAGACGTCTGGATTTCACACCTCTGTCTATTTATACGAGCGGGGCATCAAGATTTAGAGGATTTCTCGAAACTCCGCTTCGAGATGAAAAGATGTTCGTTCGGTCTAATTGACCGAACCTCTCTCGAGTATTTTAGCGAGAATATCAAAGCCGAGGCGAGTGGAAAAGATGGGCAAGATTCGGTTATCGGCGGGTTTTCCAGGCTCGTCGAGCATATCGCAAGAAAAAAAAACCATCGGCGTCGTAATAACGACTATATCGATCGAGACACGCGCTCGCCTCCGGCATAATAATAAAAGTACTCACATAATGGCCTTCCGAACTAGAAGTAATTCGCGCTGGGTGCTCTCTCGCGTATAAGAGAGAGCAGGGTGAGAGCCCGATGGGCTCCTAAATTTTTCACTAACGCGGCATCGTGAGTTTTTATCGCGGCCATAAACATCGCGGCCCACGATCGGCTATACGCGTTTTGCGAGCACTCGATATCGGCCTCAATCACGATTATTTACACGTGCTATGATAATTATTTTTCGATAGCCCGAGCTCATTATTTTTGTTCCATCGTAACTTCGCTAATAGGGAAAAATTTCAATTTCTAGAGAAGTTGGTACTAATATAAAGGTGACACTAGTACCTACTTATGTACATACAATTGACTCGTATAAATTGAATAAGGGGTAAAGTTAAAAAACAAAATTTATATAAGAAGTAGTAGGTATTTTTCAAATATGCTGCTACTTTAGTTCTCATCAATTTTCTAATTAATTTCTTATGAATTTTACACGCTACTATACTATATTTGGAACGTATTTGGCACGAAACTCTACAAGTTTCTCGATAGAATATATTTTTTTTTGTACGAAATAAATTGTGTTTCTTTCTTGATTAAATTTACACCTAATTGCGCCAGTGTATAAGTTATAAAGTTTTTTTTATTACCTACAATTTCGCGCTCTCCCTCCTGTACTCTCCATCGAATTTGGAAGAAAGGGTGGCCGCGAATTGAAACTGGCGCCCGTTCATTTCCGCGCCGTGAATGTTTTTTCTCTCCCCCTACTACTCTCGGGTCTCATCGTTCGTCGAAAGCGGGGAAAATTTATTCCGGGAGGGGGGAGGGATTCGATCGGGATTTTACTCCTCGTCGGTGTAATAAGAACCCGTGAGGGAGGTGCCGAATCGCGCGAGTCACGCCCGAGAAAAAGGGATCAATTTGCGATTCGCATAATGTATTTATAAGATGCGGACTGCGGAAATTGAAGGAGCGTTATAAGCGATAATTTTTCGTCTTACACCGGTATATCTATATATATATATATATATATCGACGTGTACATAAATCTCGAGAGGAGAGAGCCAGGCCGATTTTTCATTCCTGTCCCTCGAAACGGTGATTCCAAGTCGACCGTATCGAATGCCGTTCACGGTTCGCGATCTAATGCCGTGCGAATGACGTGACGATCAATGAGTCAAAGAGCCGCCGCCCCCCCCCGCCCTCTCTCCCCCTCCAGCGTCACGGCGCCGGCGCCTTACCCCTTCCCCGTCGAGCGTCAATCCGAGGAAACAGACTGTTAACCATCCTACGTTCCTTCCCTCCTTCTCGGTATGTCCACGAGAGAGTGAGAGAGAGAAAGAGGGAGAGAGGGGGAGAGGCAGAGAGGGAGGAGAGAGAGAGAGAGAGAGAGAGATCGAGAAATGGAACTGCAACTTGGTCGGGTAATTGCAGTGTCAGATAAATACGGACGCGTAAATTAGCAAGTTTCGCGAGAAACTTAAAGGAGAGTGGCTGCTGTCTAGATTGACCTATTCACCAACGAACGTGTAGCGCTGCTCTGAAACGTTCTCTCATCGAGTATTGGATTGGGCTTCTCTCGCCATTCGTATTTTTGCCACTCTCGTTCAAGAGAACTTGTACAAAAATTTTGAAAACGCCGAGCATTCGAGTCTGTAATTCGTTCGTAGAGCGATGTTCGACCTGCGAGCTCCATGCATCACGAGGAATCTGGACGAAGATAATGCCGGTACAACACACCGATAACAGATTGCGGCTGGCGATAACCGAATATCCGAATGGGAGATAAACGAACGGGCGGGGAGAGCGGAATCGTCGTGAATTATTGAATGTTTGGAAAAACGAGGGCAAAAAATTGCATTGAGAGAAACTATATAATGTATAGCTTCGCGGTATTGATTGTATTTCGGTATCCATCAACCGAGTAACGATGTTGCTACCTTGTTTTTTCCCTGTTCATTCGCGTTTATTTTCGTTACGAGGGACGTTTTTATTTACGCGCCGTTGATTTACGGTATCGACTGGAAGGTGGTCGTCCCTCTAAAAAGAAGAGCATTCACGAGCGATAACGCGGAAGATCGAATCTCGGTGAAACGTTTCGACGGACAATGGATTTCCAAGTCCACGAGCGATTAACAATTAAGCCGGAGGAAATTCGGATGGGGGCGCGTGCACGGATATAGCCCGTGCTATTGCGCGCTATTCGCAATTGATTCGAGGATGGACCAAGTTGCGTGACGTAGACCGGGGTAAAGCCAATTAAACCGTCAGTGCGTTAACGCGTGTCATTTGCGCCCTTCTACCCCCTCCACGCACCGACGTATTGTAACCAAGTGTGGTCAATCATTACTTAATTGCGCGAACAACGTCAGACGCAAGCATAATAACGATTCTTCATCGGCCCCGCCGATAACGCGGAATTCAATTATCAAAATCCACATTGCGCACGATCGGCGCGGGAGAGGGGCGACCCGCCGCGTGCGCGTTGCGATTGACGTGACGGAGAGACAAATGCGAATCGATGCGTCAATTACGCTCGGTGTAATTGTCCCCGCTAAGAATTAATGAACGGCCAAATTGCGATACGGGTTAATTAGCGTCGGTGTAATTATTTACAGACCTGCGAAAGATGAAATCGTACCGGGAGACTGATTTTTTCAATTTCCGTTAAGATCGAAAGAGAGAATATCGCAATTATTGTTAATTATCGATTTCAAAATTATTTTCCAATGCAGAGCAATAAGGCAATGCGATTAATTGTAGCAGTGAATTACGACAGGTCTGCAATAGCGAAATCTTACGAAAGAACAGACTTTGTTAATTTTAGACACGCTTAAAAAAAATCTCGGCAAAAAAAAATTTTTAATGACCGATTGCGAAAATTACTTTCGAATCGCACCGAATCAGGCGGCAGAAGATGGCAGAGCAAGTAGTAAGGCCATGCGATTAATCGGCCGCAAGTTCCCACGCGCGAGGCGGCAAGAACCGACCGCACGGCGATACAATATTAATGTCACGTTACACGCGAGTTTCCAAATTATCTCTCACCTTCTTACGGCCCGAGGTCAATAGTTAAATGCATACAGGAATAATGTGGGAAGTTTGGGTCGTGTTCAGGAATTACGTGAGTTTACACTGAGGTTATTCGATCAAAGTAATCGCGGTCCGTGCACGACGAGAAGTTCGGCCGCTGTTTGAATACCAATTCGCTTAGGAGTAAGCGGTCACCCCTTGTTACTCGAAATGTTATCGGCCATCCCGATTAGCCCAGCGCGAGGATTTTAATCCGGACCGCACACTGATTCGATTAAAAGTTATTTCAATTTGTCCCTCCTTTCCCCAAAAAAGGCAAACTATTTTCCACTCCGGGACATTTCATAATCCATTATAAACGAAACGGCGAAATTAGTAATCGCGGAATTGTTCTCCGTTACTCGAGATTAAAATACTTTGACTAGCGAATGCCAGGGCTCGAGCATATGAAGCGCGTTGATTGTACGACGGCGTATATCAGCGTGACGAGAGCGGAGCGAGAATATTGCTAAGACAATGAAAACATTGAAAGTGTAATTACCTAAACGCGTGTCTCATTCCACAGCCGGAGCTACGCGCATCCACGTTATTTCCGAGACTCGGGACGCGACAGCGTATAAGCGAGCGAGGATAGATTAACGAACCCCCACCGTCTCCCTCATTCTCGGGGAGGGCAAGAAGGGCGCCAAAAATACAAGCCGAAATTCCGCAACGCGCGAGACGCGAGAAACTCTCGACCTTCTTGTACACACGACGAGCTCGAGATTAAGATCGAGTCGAGTGTTCGCCTAATCCTTTCGTTAACGAGATTGCCGTCCGTTGTTTGTCACGAATTAGCGCGAGCCGGCTGTATTTTCGCGGCTCGTTTAAATTCACCCGGATCTTTCCCTACCGTATCAAAGCGTGGGGCTGAAATAAAGAGCGGAATTGGTGGATTCGGATTTCAATCGAGAAGGCAACGATACCACTACCGCCGCGCGATACCTACTCGTAATTGACTCGTACACCGGTACAAAGCCATTATCAGATTCGCCTTGGCTCGAGCCGGCTGAGTAGCGACAGTTCGTGTTACAACGTATACGTCCCCTCCTTCGCCCCTCCATTGCCTGAGGTCCCCCTGTACACAGACGGAGCGCGGTGGCCCGGCCGTTTACGCGAATCGATCGAATATCTGGGAATCTGGATATCGCCCTTGGCTGGGCATAAGCAATACCGTTAGAGAGCGCTCTCTCGCCCTCTCGCCGCAACCCTCTCTTATCCTAAGCCGCCACCAATAAGAAATCGCGCTCAGCCGGACAATTCAATTTGAATTTCATCAATCCGAGGTAAAATAATATTCAATTCGCGGTATTTCCGGTGAAACGTCGGGGAAAAGTGGGGATCAAATGGCGCCCCAGGAGTCGACGAACCTGGCTCCTTTCCAACCTCCGCTTCGCGATATCCGAGAGTACGGACGATCGAGCTACGTTGAAAAGTAGCTGCGGAGAGGGGGGAGAGAGGGAGAGAGAAGAGCGGAGAAGGAGGATAACCCGGCGTTAATTTCCCGTCTCATCAAACGGCCTTGATGCCGAGGGAAATTGGGTCGTTGGCCGGTACCACAAAATGTTTCGACAAGACTCGGTTGATTCTCTCGCCCCTCGCCAATCAAAAATGATCTTTGAATATTTTCGCGTCTACTTTGTTTCATAGGGGCGAGAAATTTAATCTCGTCATCCGGGTTTGTACACGTAATTTAAAATTACCACCTTCGCAGAACGGTACACTCGCTCGCGTCGGCTGGTTTATTTACGAGGGCGGCGTGCCGTGGATGTGCACGCATGGATTCCCGCCTCTCCCGTAATTAAAAAAGATCGTACAGAATGGTGTACAGGCCGTCGCGAGATATAATTTATCCGAAAGAGGATTCCGCGTTCCGCGATCGTGTCGGCGCATTTACTTTTCGTTGGGGAGTCGCGCGAGATCGCAATTACCTTCGTTATCGTCGATATTAGTCCGCTAATTCCGGTGTCCTCGGTGCTGGTGTTAACGGCTTAGCGGCTAATATATACGCTTCTATTCACTCCCACGCGGCTACGGGGGCGCACGTGCGCTTCTCTCTCTCTCTCTCTCTCTCTCGTTCAACCCTCCGTCTCCATCTCAGTCCGACGACCGCGGCGTTACCCGCAACCGAGTCTCGCTAGTTATGAACGAACACGGATTGCCGTGGGTGTATGCGAATACGCTGTCGCGTGTGTGTCAACCGGGGCCTGTACATCGCCTAGGGATAGCCCCAGAGAGCCGTGTAACACGGAACGCCCGGCGCGTGTGGAGGCGCGCCGATAGCGAGTCATGCTTTGGGTATACCTCACTCGTAAAAGGTTACCTCTCGACCGTGCAAGGTGGTTTGCTTCCACTCTTTCGGTGAATGTAAACTCCGATTAATATTCAACTAGTAAACTCTTAGTAATTTTTTATTCAAATTTGGACTTCTCATAAAAGTTGAATGAAACAACAACAACAACATTATTATTATGTTTAAAATTATACACTACCATCCCATTGTTCTGTCACCCTACCACCTGAACACCCTAACATTGTCTCAAATTATTATTATTATACTCAAGATGACATCTTATCACGCCATCGATCTACCATTTTAACCCCTTAATAAAATTTAATAAAATAAAATATTTTAACCTCGAAATTGAAGATTTTTTCGCTCACGATATCCTGTATATACTCAGATCTATCCAAGCTTATGTAATTTGCGCAGGGCAAATTCTCCATCCCCCAGAAAATTCGCGTCGAACACGTACCTTCGAATGTTTGACGAATCCCGGATTCCGCGGGGATGAATTTTCGTCGGGATATTTTCTCTAGTGATGTAGATCGAAACCGCTCGGACAGACGCGGACTCGGAGTATTTCTCGCGCCCTCGACCGGTCTCGTACATACGGGAAGGAAAATTTTCATGCTAAGAATACCAGCGAGGTTTTTTATCCACATGCGTGTGTATGTGTATGTGTGTGTGTGTGTGTGTGCGTGCGTGTGTGCGCGCGCGTGTGTATGTGTGTGTGTGTGTGTGTGTGTGTGTGTGTACTTTATGCGCGAGCGAATTTATCGCGAGTTCTAGCGCAACTTATAGCACGCCTTCTTGCGGGGATGAGAAATTCTGTATGTATATGTATGTATGGGTATATCGGACCCGGGGTGCTCGCTCGCCCGAGAGTACAAGAATTTTTAACCTGAAAATTTTCCAGTTTGCGTCCAAGGAGAGAGAGAAAGAGAGAGAGAGAGAGAGAACCGTTTCGCTGTTCGCGGTTACGGAGAATACGTCGTGCCCTCCCTTCGGAATTTTCGCGTTACTTTGAAAAAGCGAAACTCGTCGTCGGTAGGAAACGAGATTACGGATACAAAGCGTATCACCTCATCTATACTATATATGGACGACATCGAGCGGTAATTAAATTACTATCCCTCTCTCCCACTTCGCCAAGAAATAACGTCATTTGTGAAAAACCGCACGACCGCGACGCCCCAAAGCTATTGTCCCAGTTACCGTAACAGTTTCTCTATTTTAAAAGGTTTTTCCTCTCTCGTCCTCGTCGCTCTCGCGCATCGCGGGCAAACTTGTTCTGTCTCTCTCTCTCTCACTCTCTCCCTCGCACTCTCTCTCTCTCTCTCTCTCTCTCCCTGCCACAACTCGAATACCTATATTTATATCCGCTGTACACATCAGCGAAGTTACACACGCACGAGTGGTCTTACGAGCTCGAGAAATGGCTTCGAATTTATTCCAACAGAGCTTTCCTACATTTCTTTCTAGCTTTTTTTCTCCTGTTCCTTCTCCTTCTCTTTTTTCATCTTGCTCTCTCCTCTCTCTTCCCTCTTTCTCTTTCTCTCGCGTTACTTGCCGCACTGCCTCGGCTCGCCGAGGAGGCAAAAAACGCATTACCGGTTAATTTGTTTGGCCTGGTGAGCTTCGACCGCGACGGACCTCCGTGGAAAATCGCGCGGAAGCACCGATGATAACTCCATTGGCAATCATTCGCGTAATTTGCCGGCGTAACGAGCGATTATGAGCGATATGGGAATTCGCTAGCGATCGGTCTCGGACCTTAAACGGGTGCGTTGTACGCGCGAAATTTGCCGCGTCACGTGAACCAAATTACATAACTTTTCGCATCGTCGATCGCGCGATTAAACGCGTATCTCGACAGGCCGTTCGATTCGCAGCCATGATATATCACAGGGTTGTACTACTGGCGTAATATTGTATCGTGCTTGTCGTATTTCTGTCAAGATTTGGATAGCCTCCCGCGTATAGATCTCTCGAATTACTTTATCGCTCGAGCTCCTCCCGATATTTCGAGAATTCTAGAGCAGTTTCCCCCACGGATGAGTGTAACGTATACGAGAAAAAAAAGAGATAACCACCGTAACGACCGGAGTATTAAATTTATCGACCAGAGGAGTCTAGCGTGCTATAGTATGCACTGGATATAATCGCTTTCGTTACAATAAACGGCTTCGGTGGCCGATCCTTTCGGTTCGCTAGTAATTTCGAAATGGTCGTTATTATGAAAAATAAAGTACTTGGAATGTTACGGGTGGGGGGTAGCGCTCGCTTAAGCGGAGCGAGTCCATCGGAAACCTATTCGTTCTCGTGGATATTTTTTGCTCGTCAGCTTTGCTAAATTGATTTTGCCATCGAATTCACGTTCGCCGAGTGTATATATATATATATATATATATATATATATAATTCACGGTCGGCGTCTTGCTCCATCTGCACGTATATATAGATCGTCTCTCTACTCGGCTACACCATCGGCCATACACTACATGAAAGAGTAAGAAAAGACGATTTATTTTGAGTTTGCCAACTTTTTTTTCTCCATCCCACTCACAGGTCCGAAATAAGCGTGGGAGAGTGACGCCGGGGCGGATTTGCACCTGACGTGTGTTTGTGCGTATATTCACGATCGGCTTTTATCAAGCGGCACTTACGTTTCGTAGAAGAGCACCCGACTCGTTCCTCCCTCACCCCTTCCGTGTAACGAGTCTACATATTTTAAGCTAAGCGCGAATCGATGAATTTCAGAACGAGGATATGGCAACGGCTTTTTCCTTACGCTTATTTTTCCCGGAAAAAATATCGAGTCGTTACAAGCTAGACCCGAGATGGGAAATATTTCAATTTGCTATCTTTCTCGCGTTTTGATATTCTATTGATATAACTTGAGACGTACAATTTTTATTTTCCACGAGTCTCACGTTCTTTCAGCGGATTCGATACTCCGTGTTTTTTACCTTCCGAAAACCCAAGGAAAATTTACTTCCCGTCCCGAGTCTCTTTAGCCCGAGGAAGCGAACAAAAATGAATATAATCGGACACGTAGAAAATTAATCCTTATCGAGTAGCTCTTCTCGCGGGGTGAAGACCCGCGCGAAAAGTAATTATAGATTACGAAAACTCGATTCCTTTCTTCCGAGGTTATCTCATTTCCTCCCGGCCCTTTAGCTACGGTGAAAATTTTTCTCGTGGCTTGCGAACGACGTGCGGCGTTACCCGACTTTTCCCCGATAGCTCGAGTTCGATTCTCGATTCTCGAGGTGAGAATCCATCCCTCGAGCGAACCATTAGCCACTTTTCCAGAGCGATAATCGCGACTTTAGCCCTCTGCGAAGGTGCGAATGTACTAGGGAAAGTTAATCGTCCCTTGTTTGCCGGTCTGGTTCCCCGAGAAAAAAAAACCAGTTGTCGACACGCTCACCGAGATTCCTTTTCGCCTTTATTATTTAATGCGGCACGTAGCGCGAAAGCGGGGCGTCTATATACGGTAAAACTGTGGAAGAACCCGCGTATTCCGCGGGGGAGAACCGTTCACCCCCTTCGACCCTCCCTCAGCCCTCTCAGCCCTCTCAACCTCCTCAACCCCCTTGCTTGTGGCGAGAATCAACGCGAGCTCGCGCGCGCGCCGACGATTTATGAGCCCGACGCCAGTCTGAATTATTCAGGATGCCGGGAGAGAGACTCACCGACGACGTTGAGCGTGTAGTTGAGCGACATCTTCGGCTCCGTGCTGACCTGGCATTCGTAAATGCCCGAGTCTCGCTGCTGCGGCGACTTGATCTGCAGCGTCCAGTTCTCGGACTTGTCCGGATGTATCACTTGGAATCTCAGATCCGAGGTGTACATCAGGATGCCAGCGCTGAGAATGTGCATGTCTCGCTTCCTCATCCATGATACCTGCGGGCAGAGAACCAGAAATCGTCTAACACCCGTGATCCCTAAATCCGTACGTTAATGCGTAACGCTATAGCACATTCTCTCTCTCTCTCTCTCTCGTTCTCTCTCGCTCGCTCTTTAGCGCACACTAATATCCGGACGCGCGTCTTTCACGCGCGAGAGCACGTCTACTCTCCGACCATGCGAACAACGCGCTCGTCGGGGTATAGTCGCGGTAGCTTAAGAGGAAGCCTCAAAGGATGCGGGCAGGGGTAAAAGTAGGTCGGTAAAGGCTTTATTCTTCCCTTCTCTCTTCTCCCCTTCTCGCTTCTTTCCAACGATACCGGCAACTTCTGTTTTCCTCTCTCTCGCTCTTATCCCTCCTTCCTTTTCACCGCGAAATTTTATCTCTGTACTTAATTCGAAATATTCCTCCGCTCCACGTAATTAAATCGTGCTTTAAACGCCCAGCTTGTCTGGGTCAAGGTCGTATTTCGCGTGTTATCGTCCTCGAGGTTGAACCTCGCCGAGTGTAAGGTGCAGGCGAGGTGAAAAAATAAGATTCTTTTTTCAGGAAAAGAATTATCGGAATATTGTCCCAACAATTTGAATAGCTACCAAGCTACACTAGACGCTGACACGACTTGAAAAATATTCCTCGTTTGAAATCATAAATCTGTCTAATCTATAAAGCCTATAATCGTAATAAATCTAATTGCTAACAGAATATGATCCGTATTTATCTCTGTAGATTTCAAATAATCAAAAAATCAGGTCTTCATAAACCGATTTTGTCCTGAAAATAGCGTTACAAATCCTATTCTTTGATTGAGAATTGCTCTTGACCTAGATGCTGAATTTAAAGTTTTGAAAAAAGACAAAAATCAGATTTCACATGGTAATTTGTAATTGCTGGATACAAAACCTTGTTTATTCTTAGTATTCTGATTGGAATTTCTTTGGGATTCGCTAAATAATCTGTTCTCCATCTCAGGGCACGTCAAAATCCGATTCCGATCTATTTTCAGTTTAAAATAAGATTTTTTTGGCCAGCTTTACAGAATGGCAATGGTGTCTCTTGGAGGTCCCAGCGGACAAAAGATCGCTCATATTTGCCGAGAGAGCGTGGCTCGTTCAAAGCCGAAAATTCACCGCGCCCATACACACATTCGTACAGACCCCCGGTAGCTTTTCGATCGAGATAATGGATTAACCCCAGTGTAGCCCGCGAGAGCTCGTGTTCCCGCAGGTGATACGCAGTCTCCCTGTTGATTTTTCCTCGCAAATTCATTAAGCCGGGTGTTTATACACGAACGCCCCTGCGTGCCCGATATATGGACTCACCACGCGCCTACTCTCGCGCGATATACATATCCGTTATATCGAGTTCCCGAACTATTTTAATTAATTCCTCGTTATATAATATTCGATAAAACGCGCATATGCTGGCTCGAAATTAATTATAGACGACGTCATATCGGGAGGGGGAGGGCTTGTCGAATTATACGCGGTACTCGAGTCGTATACTCGCGCATTGAGGTACCCGCCCGGTTCGCGATGTCCAATCGTAATCGTTAAGTGCTCGGCTACCGTCCTCGACTCAATGGCCTGTACAGACCGCACGATGACCGGACGCAACCCACATATATTCGGCTTCGGGGATTTCGACGAATGTACAATAGAAGCTAGTGGTGGAAGAGAGATGGACAGAGGGAGAGGGAGAGAGGGAGGGAGAGAGGAAACGCATGGAACGCATGGTGGCGACTACCAGTGATAAAGTAATAAGCCAGCGTACATCGAACGATGTATATGTAACCCGAGTGGATGCCTTTCGCAAACATAGGCCGCAAACTAATCCCTACTCCGCGCTGTGCAGTCATCGGGCCGATTCGTGTACCTCGCGCTCGCAAACAATAATCTGAGCCCACCAAGGGACGCTACGATTGATTGCTTCGCTAATGCTCGTTGTTATATAGACCCCGATAATTTCGTTTATCGAAACACCCACAGCAAGAATATCTCGTCTTCGCGTTTCCGCTCGAGAATTCGAAGGCGATAAATCTTCCTCTCTTGTTCGTTGGAGCACGAAGCGCAAAAATGAGAAGGATCCGATTTGAATAATTCCTTTTCTCGGTTTGAAAACAAGTTTGCATCAAGGTGGAAGAATTTTGCTCCAAAATAAAGACCTTATTATTTTTCAAATATTAATAAATGAACCTCAAATTTGTTTTTAGACTGAAAAATTGTTATTAAAACTTTATAATTTAGGCCAAGATTGGTTGATTAAAACATGAATTTGGTACAGATTTTGGAATCGCCAGTTGAAAGGCAAAGTTACTATTTTTCGAATTAAGGAGGTTCATATAGAGTCTGCAAATAATCGTCATTCAGAATGACCGAGCTAACGTTCTTCCGGCTGGGTCTCGGGTATCTGTCGCGTGAGCGACATAACAAATGGAGCCGAAAATTCCTAACCGTGTGGATATTGTGTATGGGTTTCATTTTAAAAATTGACGTGCGTCAGGATGTCGCGCAAGAGAGAGAACCCCTCGCCCGTGCCGCAAATCCGATATTCTCAGCCGGGTCTGCGGTATCAACGCGCGACACCTGCGCGCTCGCGAGGAATTTTAATGTAAATGGAAAGAGGGAAGAATACATCAAGCGAAATTAAAATAAGAGAACCTGGAGGAGGCCTGGAAAAATCGAAGGAACTATAGATATCGAATTATCGGGCGTCTTCTAATTCCGCGAGTGACAGCTACAGGCGCATCTCGTTTTTTTAATTAGATTCTCGGTTTGCATTATATTACGATCGTAACACGCCGTGATTTTTCCACCACCCGATTATGCTCTTTCGCGTCTCAAAATAATACTAATGCCTCTTGTGTTTTTTTCTCTCCCCCGCAACACGGTATATTTGCTCCATCAAGGGTGTACGACGCAGTTCGTGTCCACAGATGATAAATGGGGTTATAGGGTCATGGAGCACAAAAGGTCGTCCGTATAAGTCACGGTGCTCCGTGTCTGCCTCTCCGTAACAAAAAATACGTGACAAAATATTCCCCGAGAGCGGTAGTAGCGCGAAGTTTCCTTCTTGATTTTGAATTTGTCGATCGAATTTCTCATTTTCACTATTCATATTCTCAGTTTCTACTCGAAATAGTTTCTACGAACTACATTCGAGTTTTTTCATCCCAATTCAAGTTGATGAACTCGGAATAAAAATGGTAAGATAAAAGATTATGTCAATTCATGAATTATCTACATTTATTTCTTTGTGTTCGATTAGCAAAGTGCGTTTCTATGACTGAATTTGTTAATTAATGAATTTTTGTTTCTCTCTCCCCTATTAATATTGTTGAAAAACGATTTTACACCTCTCAACAATTTATTTACAAGATTGAATATTGGTCCCTTGACGATAGTGCATACCGATCCCACCCCTTGAAATATTTTTACGACACGCGATGAATAGATTTTTTTGGCTAAAAATTCAGGCAGTTTTTGTCGGATATCAACATTATCGTCACGCGACGCGTACCACCCAGGCCGAACCCGTGTCGCGTTATCGTTTTGGCAATCAATCAACGCTCCAACCCATTGACGTCGTTCTTAAGGTCGGCATTCAGCTGTAACTGCAGGCTGCTCGACAAAGCCACCCAACACACCGGTCCCCGATCGCGCGTGTCCGACTTTTATTGCAAATTCGACGTCCATTATCGGAAACGCGATATCCGGAGGAGCGAGAAAAAGATTCAGAGAAAATAATCGATCGTGCGCTATCGGATCGCTACACCGATCGAATTATCCAACCGCTAGAACTCGTTATAGCGAATGGAGTAAAAGCTCAATTATCTTTGTAGTACCAAAGAAAAAGAGTTTTCATTTTAAAAACAAATCCTATCTTTCTGGTGTCAGAGAATTTTATCCTAATATTATTAACCAATCAATAAGTATTAGTTTTAACTCAAATATGAGAACTGATTTGCGGTCAATTTTGAAGCGTTCAAAATATCTCCACTTCATCTCCAAAGACCTCCAGAGGTTTTCATTTTAAAACAAAATTTTTATGAAACCTGGTTCTGGTCTGTTTTTCGAGCAAAACAAGAACTTGTTTTACAACTTGTTTTGCAAAATCACGTGGTTGAGATCTTCCACAGGAGCATGTCGGAGTAAAAGCCGAGCTTTTAGTCGTGATATTTTTTCAGCCAGCTCGGGCGTTTAAAAAATCGTATATTTTACAACCCTCGATACCTGTTTACGTTTTGCGGGTTTATATCTGGGGGAGCGGTAGCTCGCACGGTGATTTACGAGTCATAAATGTGGAACCACTCGACGATTCCCATAGATACAGCAGACGCTCCGCTGGGCACACGTTTATTGCGTTTCTGCATATGCGCGCGAGCGCGCGTGCGGTCATCGTCGCGCTGCGCCAAGTGAATATCAAAACTTCGAGTGGAAATTCCCGGAGTGCTCGCGAGTGCGCGGACAGCCCTGTCGACACCGGTTAGAAAATCGTTAATCCGGGCTAACGTATATACAACGTTGCTGGCCCGATAAGATCGATTAAAGCTCCGAGCTTGCGACCGATGGTCGAGATAAATCGTCCGATTTCGTTTCGTAAAATCGCGTAGAAGAATCGAACGGAGAGAGAGATTCCGCGTGATCGATAGGAATTTAATTCGCGATTTAACCGACGCGATATCCAAGAGAGAGAGAGAGAGAGAGAGAGAGGTATCCTTATAACTGGCGCACAAAGCTCGCGCGGAGGGGTCTCCTTTGTGCTTTCTCGTTTCGAGCTTAAATTTCCTATTAGAATGTGCAAACGGTACCGATAAAGAAAAGACGGAAGACGCCACATAAACCGTTCGCTGGAGTAATCGTCGATAAGGGCGGATGATAGCGCAATCAAAGACGGAGGAGAGAGAGAGAGAGAGAGAGAGAGAGCACAAGAGAATCTGTTTGTAGCCCGAAGCGATACGTGACCGCAAAGGACAACCCCAGTGGTAGGCAATGTTTTGCGTATCTGATATGTCTTGTGTAGACCAGTCTGGCATAATTGACCCTCTCAGCCGACTCTCATTTAACGCGGTAGACAAAGGGGAATCGAATCCACCTGGTGAACCGAAAAAGGGTAGTAATAACTACACAAGGGTACAAAGGGAGTTCGGATAACGTCCAATTCTCTCTCGGAATCGAGAAAGAAGAAATCGTGAAAAACGTTTTCTTTCTCTCTTTCTCTCTCTCTCTCTTTCGCTAAAATTTATTCAAATTCTCTTATCGCGACTCGAAGCTCTTTAACAAGTGTCGTTCCCGTCTTCCTGAGGGTAGGGAGCACTTCGCGGCCAACTGTTCTCGAGCGTGCGTCGCCTCGGAATTAAGTCGGTACGGAAGATACTCGGGGATCTCAATCTCGCAGCTCCGCGAGCCCCGAGAGTTGCGCCGAGTAAAATTTACTTTGACGCAATCCGCGAGCGCCCTCCGCGGCTCGGCATTGTGCCGTGCGCAATTTGTAAATGCATTTCACAGAGCGGAATAGGCACTCCGGGAGCTCGCACTCGTTAAGCGCACTCCGAGAGGTAAACCGTCCTTCGATTATCGCGCCGACGGGATGGGGGACTAAAACCCGGTACCTACTCGACGCGGAGTGCATATGCGAAATTAATTCTCGAGACGAGGGATAAGAATTTCCTGTTTTTCAGCGAAAATATTAATATTCAGAGAGTTTTATAATTGATTCTTGTATAACGTGAGAACATACATTTGTGTCGAGCATTTTTTCGATTGCATTAAAAGTCATAACTCGAGACGAAGGCTAAGGTCACCAAATTTTACTCTACAATCTCCGAATAGGATCCGTGAAGAACTCATATTATACAATGTTAAATCATAAATTTATGAAACCAACGATCTTGGTAGTTAATGGTTTGATTAGATGGATTTTTACGGTCACTAGTAATCTCTATAGGTTGAGGAAAATAATGGCTAGAAAAAGAATCGGTCAGCGACGTCAATGCGAATTCTTTTTCGCTCGCTACGAATTCATCCCGCAGGAGCGAGGAGGTAGGAAAAAGAGAGAGGAAATAGTCGCGAATTCGAGGCATCGAGCAGATCCGATTACGTCGACGGAACTTTCATTCGCGAGAGCCGCTGGGATAACCGACGCGATCGCTCGACCTCGCTCGCTCACCGTATTTCCACATCCCAGCCAGTTCGAGCCTTATTCCCTCTGACGCTCGACTTCTGCTGAAATGAAAAAAAATTCAAGCGTGGAATATAGCCGACTAAGGGAGGGTCCAACCCTGAAATCTAAAGAGTCCCATTACCCCCCCTCAGATCGGGTAACGCAAAATTCCGACGAAATCGGATCGTTTCGACCCTATTTTATTCGATCGCGAGCAGCGGAGGCCTCGTAAAGTTCCGGCGGAGCGCGAGAGAGCGCGGAGAGAGACTCACGTGCACGTGGCAACGAAGGAAGGGAGACGAGCGAAGAATGAAACCGAAGGCGCGACACTGCGCATCCAATAACCTCGCTGCTAACTCTTCTTCCGTGTAATGAACTGCGGAGAAAAATTTCTGAGAGAAAATGCATTAAATCTGTAATAACATCCGGGGAACCTTAGATATTGACTCTCCAATAATTCTCCAAAATTTCCTACTAGATAAGATTTTAAATTAACAAAGAATTCATATTATACTCGGTTTTTTCAACAATATTATAAATGTGCTACAAGTAAAATATGATTGAATATTCAATAGTTAATTGACAGTTATTGTCAATTTTATCAGTTGATCAGTCGGAAGAATTCTTGGCTCTGAATATGAAGAAATGAAATGGGGCGCATTGTATCAAATGTAACAATGAGAGAATGCATAATGATAGGTCGGAAGAACCACATTTCAATTGTGGAATTTATTAAATTCCAAACGAAAAGTTCGTTGGTCGAGTGTGGGCTTTCCCCGAGCCGATGTCTTTTGTTTTCGCTCGCTTCTCGTGTATACGAAGCCGATACACGACTATTTGTCAGATCAAAGCGCATTCTCGTCGACTACACGGTTGGACGTTACCTCGCTACCGTATCAATTGGACGAAATGAACGAACCGAAGAAATAGAAAGCCCATACCAGTCCCTCTTTCATCCCCCTCCCAGTCTATCGGCACTGTGCGCTACGAAAATCCCGGTCGTCGGCTTCGCAGCGTTGAACACGCGTTGCCAAATTGCGTTCTCTCAGAGAGTGAGAGAGAGAGAGAGAGAGAGAGAGAGAGAGAGAGAGAGAGAGCAGGAGCGTGAGCAGAGTGAGAGCCTCATATACGTGTTTGTATAAACACGAACACAGAGACCGGCACCGGTGAACGAAATCAATGAGGATTTTTGTCGGCTCCACGGCTCGGGGTATAACATGGTAATCTGGCGTGACGCCACGCAAACGAATATCGCCCGATAAACTGCCAATCCGATCTCTCTCCTCATACGAGAAGTTCGATGAGGAGGAAAAGATATAAATAAATAGCGAGAGGCAAACAAAAGAAGTGGAGGGAAAAGATTCGAGGTTATACCTACGAAATCCCTCCTCTCTTTCTTCCTCTTGCGACGATGGAAAACTTTTCCGTTCCGGATTTATCTTCTCGCGCTCTCTCGTGCAATTTTTGTTCCCCTCCCGCTTTTATTCTCTGGGTTTTCTTTTATTCTCTTTTTCATCTCTCTCTTCCCTCTTTTCTTTTCTCTCTCTCTCTCTCTCTCTCTCAACGTTAACGCGCCGACCTTACGACCGCAGCATCGCATCGTTCCCATTCCTTTCCCTCTCCCTACCCCTCTCTCTCTCTCTCTCTCTTTCTCGCCATCCCTATTCTCCACTCTCTTGAGTTTCGCTTTCGTGATGTATAATTCGACTAGCGCGAGGTGTCGTCGCAAAGAGTCTCACCGAGCGCCTCTATATCACTGGGGTTAATTCTCTTCCCGCTCTTATTCCTCTCGACTGTTTTTTCATTCCTTCTCGAAGCGATTTCTCGAAAATGTACGCGATTCCGAATGAACTCGTTCGCAACTGAAGGGAGAGGCTGAATATGTGATTTCGGTATAACTCGATCCGAGTAATACACCGTTTGATCATTATTGACCCATCCGACGCGTTGTCGGATTACACGTATTCGCGTTCGGGCTGGGTTTAAACGAGAATCAAGAGACTGCGATATCGATCTTCTCGGCGAGTTTGCTCCAGTTCGGGAGGGCTAGATTTTCAACCTTTCCATTCTCAGCCTCTGTACGGCAGGCTCAACGCCAGAGCCAGTAGTTCGAGCTCCATCCACCCCCTAACCCCTCTGCACCCCCGCTCACGCCATCTGCCATGCGCCGTAAAACTATACCTACCGTAATCGAAGCCACTACGACGCCCTCGAATCGCACCAGTAACGATGGTATAAAATGCAAATATAAACTTTCTCCTTTTTCCATTCGCATCCTTTCTATTCCCATCTCTCTCCTCACGAACCACGTCACTCCGAGAGGCTTTTCCCGTCGATTCCTTTGAGACGCGATTCAGATCCCTGGCGGGTCGCCGAAAAAAACTCACATTCGACAAATTAAACCCGGCAGAGATACGGCGCATTCGCCAAATTGAATTCTGTTTTTTTTTTATTTCGCGATATAAAAAACAATCTATATCTTACCCTGTGGGTAAGATCGAATACGCAAATACTGTTATGTATCTTTTTTCTAAAGAATTTTTAATTCCATCATAATCTTCATAGTGGGGCTACTCGAGTGCATATTTCTACATTCCCTTATGAGTGTATGTACCTACAATGTAATCGATTTAACAGCTAGATTTGCGTAGTAATCGCCGATTTCGTATACTCAGGTATTTTTCTACGTTCGATCGAAATTTCGTGAAAAAAAAAAGAAACACATCGAGTGAGGAGTGCCACGGGGGTAAATCGCTTCGTCCCAGTTTGCGTAATGCTTCAACGAGCGCGAGACGCGACGCGGCTAAACTCGCCTGTGAAATATTATACGCGCTGACTTGTTCGACCCTTTCGAGAGATAAGGGCGTTACCCGGCGTGATATACAGCGTTTTCGCGCTCGCACGCGGATACAGCGAAACAGTTCGATCGTGTTTAATATTTTACATCCTCTCTAGCGTGGTAATTTATCTTTTGACGATCGATAAAAAAAGGATCGTTGGCTCGAGGCCGCGAGTTACACGCGAATAGCCGTTGGGTGAGAGGGAGAGCAGGGGGTTGGGGCGAATTCGCGAAAACTCGATTCCATAATTGCGAATGACGCGATCTGACTAATTAATTACGAATTCCACTATTCACGTCGAGTGTACACCCTCCATTTGCCGCTCGTGTTTCGCCCTTGCCGAATTATATTCGTCCCAGTCGTGGCGAGGCCGGAGTAATTTATATTAAGTCTAATTGGCGTGCTTTATGGAATTATCGAGATCGAATTGAAAGATGACTGTAACGGAAGCGAAAATTGACACGAAAGGGCTGTATTTCGTGTATTAACGTGGATGTGATATATTTTACTACCGAAGCTCTGCGTTTCGAATTCAAGAAAATCGCGCGAACGATAAATCACGCGGCACCTCCCGTTCAATTAAACGTATTCGGGACGAAATTTTCCACCGCTTGACTATTCTGACAGTGTAACAAACGTCCGGATAAACGTATAACGTTCTCCACCTCGCCCACTCTTCTCCCCCTCTTTATTCTCCGCGCACATACTCTCTCTCTCTCTCTCTCTCTCTCTCTCATTCACTCTCTTTCTCTCTCACTCATTCGCTCTTTCCTTGTTCACTCGTCTAGTTTCTGGAAATTTCACGGATTTTCCGCGGCAGTCGCAAGATTTGTTGCCGACTCTATGGCGTGCATTAACACGGTTAAATGAAACGTTTCGGGCGAACGAACTTTCGTCCGCGTTATACTCGCGCGAGTATTATACGAAAGGCGGAGCTCGGCGAGATTAAAGTAAGAAATATCGCGTTACACTCGTCCACGGCCGATGACGTACCGAATATACATACAAGAGCGTGCGCTAAGTAGGTTACGATAACGTGCGAAATTGCTAATTCGTTATCTGCAATGCGAACGTTTTTTCGACGATCGAGATTTTTCAGGTAGGTGGCCACTGCGAATTTCTAAACATCGTAGGCTGAATCGTGAAGAATTCGCGTTTGACCGATATCGTGGTGAATATTGTCGAATAACTTCTGGGCCGTTTACGGAATGCTATAATTCGACTCGGTGAGATAAACGAGGAGGTAAAAAAAGGAAAATTCAGTCGAGTATGTACACAAACGGCGTTAACGGCTAACGAACGGACGAGCCTTACCCGTGAGCAACGTTGTCGCGCTACTGGCTCAACTCGGGATTACAGTGGAATTAGTTTAGATTAAAGTCCCGGGCACGGCGTAGATGCCCCCTTAGTTTCCCTACGCGCCGTCCTAACTGCCGTCCCAAATACATATCTAGCATCTACCCGACCCGGCACCGAGTTTTCATCGGTTTTTGCAGATGCGCGTGTGACCAGACCGTTTAACCCTCACTTTGCTCTACAGAGTTTTTATCTGTTTGGCCGCACGGAAGACGTAACTCTGACAGTTTTATTCCAAGTTACACTCTCAGAAATTAATAGTTCAAAATGGAGTCGACCATTAAATAATAATCAAATATTAAATAGCAATTAGTCATAATAGTATTAATAAAAAGTGATTGATAGTAATATCATTATTACCAATAATATTAATAAAAATGGTGAATAATAATAAGTACATATTCTATGTGTGATTAAAATCTGAAATGTGTGAGGGAGTTAGGACGATAAAGTGATAGGTAAACTAACTGTTTTTCAATCAATGATAAAACTTATAGAATAATTTCAAGTTGTAATTTAAACAACGTTTTTTTATGTTTCAATAGATATAGCGTAAAATCTCAAGATGAATTTAATGATCGATTGATCGAACTAGGCTGAACAACTAATCGTTATTAGCAGAGGAGATCCGCGTCGAAGCGGTAGGAAGCATTCACGCTCGAATCGACGCAAATCCGCTCTCAGGAAGCGAAATGGTCAGGATCGAGAGACGGGGAAGGTGTAAACGCGTGACAATATGAGCGACGAATGTTAGACACCGCGCTCGAAGCGTAAAGTTCGTAATCCGAACGCGCACGGCAAGTTACCCTACCTCGGAACTCGAAAAGGAGTATTTAACTTTGGGTCTCGTAGGAGTTAGGTGACATTGCTTAACTTCCGCGGCGCGCTCCACTCGCGTGCATCAATGGTATGCGATGTAACGCGAGAGCCACGAATAAAAGTAAACGCGCCGTTTGACTTTTCACCTCCCACCCGACAACGAGTCGCGTGCGGATTTCATCCTCGCGCTAATTCCTACGAGTTTCCGAAAAATGTTTTTTTCCGCTTTTCTTCGTGACTAATTGAAAAAGCAATTTCGCGACTGGTACGATAACGACGCGCTGTTTCGCATCGCGAACGCGTACGTACGTTATTCCCTGGGAAAATCGAGTAGAGAAAAAAATTCGTAATTTACATTGTTTTAAAATTCTCGGCACACGCGGCTGCACGCTCGGGCTGATACCGCGGGGCTGAAAATTCACCGCGTCCTTGGCTTCCTGTTTTCTTCTCTAGTCGAGGAAGGCGCATCCGCGCGTGATACGGAGAATCGTTCTCGCTCGATTCGCTTCTCGTTTCGTCAGCCAATCGAATTCGAGGATCTCGCAAATCGTTTCTACTTATCAGTCTTGAAAAATCTCGGCAGGTAAAATATCGAGGAGCGATATTAAATTTCCGACCCAATTAATTTTCGCTCATCGAGAGGTAGGAAATTCGCAATTACCGTACGCGAAAGCTCGAAAGCTCGACGAGGCTGACAATTCGTTCGTTAGAATTCAAACAGCGAATGGATTAGTTAGAAAGGAGAGAGTTTTTCCGGTTATTCGTTGCATTTTCTTCTCAGTCGAAAAGCCGTAGATTAAGCAGGCTCGTTACGAATTCTCACGAAAGTTGCATGAAAGAAACCAAAAGACATAGTTTGGTCCGAGCCGACCAAGTTTCGTCTTTCATATTGCCTTTTTTTTAGCTTGATTAAACTCGTTACTGCGCCTCCTACCGTTTTCTCTTCGGCATTGGTTATAATATTAACTATCGATCGCGCGAAGGGACAATGTTAAAAAAGTTTTTAAATTAAGAAAAAATATAAACTGAATTTTCGTATTTTGGCGACACGAGGCAACTTAGACTAATGAAGCGGCCTCTTTCGTCATTCCTTTTCCAGATTTCGTTTCCGTTTACGTTTTCCTTCGGCATTAATTGCATTTAGTTTCGCGAGGAGAGACCGGAAAACATATAATAATCCAACGAGTCGAGTTTATCCTCGCGTGTTTACGCTTCTCCTGAGGAGGGGCTCGATATCGATGGTTTTTGATGCCTTATTCATGACGACGCGAGTGTAACGCGCTCGGCTTTCATCGTCGCGCGAACCGTCGCGTTTTATTCGTCGATTTGAATTTTTCCGTCTTTCTCCGGGTGATGACCCTCGAACTGCACTCGATTCTCAATGCGAAGCGTTTCCTTTTTTCTTTCATTCGTGTAAGTGCACGCGCATACTTCGTCTCGAAAAAATATTACACGAGAGGAATGTCGTCTCTCGTTATTTCCTTTTTTTCTTTTTTTTTCTCTCTCTTGAGGTATAAGTCGAAACTGCCTTCCCTCGAATCATACGGGGCGGTGAATCGAGTGTAATGCTCTTCTGTACACGACGTGTATGTGCTCTCATCAAAGAGCAGAATGCTTTTACGAATTGACGAATCGACCTTATAGATTCTATCCTTACCCACCGATTCGGATCTCAGTGTGTACACGTCTGGGCTGTCGATACCGAGGTCTGACGTATCCACGGCTATTTCGATTCGAAGAGCGAACGTCAATCGTATGCATCGCACGAGACAGATGCATTCATTCGCGACGCACTATTATCCCGATTATGCGGTTTCTTCGAGGAGAAGAGCTCTAGTCGACCAAGACTTCATTCTAGCCGAATTCTATACTTCGAATTTTATATTCAGAGAGATATGTAACAAATCGGTAAAATAGAAGAATAATAAAATATAATATTTTGTTAGTATTTTACTGGAAATTTAACTGCTTGCAATTTACGATTTGTGATAGCTACAACGAGCTATCAGACTTCTTTCGGCATACGTTGATCTTACACTTTATTAGAGGAGACCTTGAAGTTTCTCGGATGAACGAATTCTTCAAGATCGTGGGAACCATGACGCGTCGATGAGCAGTCGTAATTTGTAGAGCGAGTCGAGTTGGCGTAATCGAGAAACACCCAAAGCATAGACCAATGAGAGAAGCACCTACTTATTACGCGCAGCGGAGCGTTCATGCTTGTGATTACTGGGATGGTAGGTGAGCGGGACCAGCAGGAGAGTGGATGCTCTCTCCTGTTATCGTCTAACGTTATTCGCCTTCGTAATTACGCATCAATTAGTTTATCTATGATTGTACTTACGGAGATTAGATCACAAGTATACGCAGGGCAAGGGTTATGTAACCCCCCTAGTACCAAAACGACTTGCGCAATAGTGAAAAATTTTCGACCAATTATAATTTTACAAATTGAGCTAGACGCGGCAACGAGAATTCACGATTTCGTTTAATGTAGCGGTTTGATTAACTCTATTAGAAACTCCGATAAAATTTTACTAGCGCACGAACTGGCGATATCGTCTTGTTTTGTACTATTAAATCGTTTTTATTTAGCGATATGTTAATGAACAGTTCTTTAACTACCCTCGATATACACGCCGCAATCGAATCGATAGTCTTAGATTATTTTCCTAGAAACAGGCTCGTAATTATAGATCGCGTAACGCGCGGCAATTTAGCCGACTTATACTACGGCGTCTCGTTTTCAATAATTACTGGTAGTAGTGTCAGCTATACCCAAAATGCACAACTTTCAGAGCTTATTC
>NCVS01001433.1:0-13370 GCA_003055095.1 Goniozus legneri
TCACCGTGGGCCTCGTCCCTCATCATTTCCGCAAAGCTTGACTCTCAAACGTCCTCGTCTTCTCAGGGGGTCGGCATTTCGAGCAGCAACCTTTCTTAACAGTTACCTAAATGTAGCTCGTCACTTTCTTTCATTTCCTGTAATGAAAATATTTCCGACGTTACAATAATGGTATATTTCCAAACGAGAGAGTTGTAGTCTCTGAACGGAACCAATATTACCTATATTATTTATGACTGTAACTTACATTGGAGGGACGCAACTAGTGTAAATTTGTGGATGAATTAAATTTTGTCTCTCCATATTTCGATGTGTTATGCATCAAAGAATAACGTATTGAAATTTCAAATCATTTTCACGAATAGATTTGTAGTAGAAGACCCTGCCTATTAGACTCGAATTGGGGTAACTTTTACCGTGGGCCTCGTCCATCATCATTTCCGCAAAGCTTGACTCTTAGACGTCCTCTTCTTCTCAGGGGGTCGGCATCTCGAAGCAACCTTTCTTGACAGTTACCTAAATGTAGCTCGTCACTTTCATTCATTTCCTGTAAAGAAAGTATTCGCGACGTTACAATAACGGTATATTTCCAAACGAGAGAGTTGTAGTCTCTGAACACTACCAATATTATCTATATTATTTATGACTGTAACTTACATTGGAGGGACGCAACTAATGTAAATTTTTGGATGAATTAAATTTTTTCTCTATATTTTTCGATGGGTTATGCTTCAAAGAATAACATATTGAAAATCCAAATCATTATCACGAATAGATTTGCAGTAGAATAACCTGCATATTCGACTCGAATTGGGGTAACTTTCACCGTAAACCTCGTCCCTCATCATTTCCGCAAAGCTTGACGCTTAAACGTCCTCTTCTTCACAGGGGGTTGGCATCTCGAAGAAACCTTTCTTGACAGTTACCTAAACGTAGTTCGTCACATTCTGTTATGTCCTGTAAAGGAAGTATTTCCGACGTTACAATAATGGTAGATTCCAAACCAGAGAGTGGTTGTTCCTGAACACAATCAATATCATCTATATTATTTATGACTGTAAATTACAACTGAGGGACGCAACTAGTGTAAATTTTTGGAAAAATTAAATTTTTTCTCCTAATATTGCGATGGGTTATGCTTCAAAGAATAACCTATTAAAAATTCAAATCATTATCACGAATAGATTTGTAGTAGAAGACCCTGCCTATTCGTCTCATATTGGGGTAACTTTCACCGTGGGTCTCGTCCCTCATCATTTCCGCAAAGCTCGACTCTTAAACGTCCTCTTCTTCTCAGGTGGTCGGCATTTCGAGCAGCAACCTTTCTTAACAGTTACCTAAATTCAGCTCGTCACTTTCTTTTATTTCCTGTAAAGAAAGTATTTGCGTCGTTACAATAATGGTATATTTCTGAACCAGAGAGTGGTTGTACCTGAACACAACCAATATCATCTATATCAAGAAACTCGGTAGAGTTTCGTGCCAAATAGTATAACGCGGGTACACATGTACCGAGCGCAGCGCACGAACCTCGACTGAGGTACTTATACGCGAAGATCGCCCAATTGAGGGCCGATCGAAATTTCAAATCGAATTATCTTCGCAACAAAAAACTAATAGATTTTTCTGAAATAGCCGAAAAATAAAAAAAAAATTAGGAATCGAACGGTTCAAACCGCGATCCGATCCGTTAAATAATAACGGAGATATGAATTTTTTAATTTTTCGGGCTGAAAATCCACGAGTGACGTCATCATCGTCATCGTCGCCCGTCGAGCCGAGTTTCGCACACTTTTCATGTACGTATATGACTCACACCATCTTCTCGCATACTAACATATACAAAACTGAATACCATATATCGATTTTTATACCGGCTGACGGCTTAACCTCAATCAACCTCAATCAAACGTCATCTGTATCTGTATTTTTTTACTATATAATTATACATAAATGATTGACAGTAAAGAAGTGTAACATTTATTAAATTAAATATGTATGAAGAATATTAGTGGATTATTGACATTGTGATATAAGAAATAGTTTAGTTGAGTGAAAAAGTGAAAAGTTCTCGATGGCAAAATGTGACAGGTCTTCTTATGAAAGGTGTGTATATTTTAATTTTATTTGATTTTTATGATTATATTATGTATTGTTAATTTATTATATGTTACAGCATACAAGACAGCGTAATGTAATATAAAACATGATCAGAAGATGGTTGTGGTGAAAAACGACAGGTCTTTCCATGTAAGGTTATTTATTTATATTTTATATATCAACTCTTCTTAGTGATTTTTATTTGAATAATTTTTGTAGTAGTGGAGAGCAACACGCATGTCCTGATTTAAAAGAGAATGATGATGACAAGCTGTTGATAATAAAAAGCGACAGATTCCCTGGAAGATAAGTATATATAATTTCTATTTCATTATTTGATTTATTGATATTGATCTTTTTTTTTATATTACAGTTATAGAAGAAGAAAGCAAAAAGGGTCATTGACTGGTTGAAACAAATCATAATCAACAGAGACATATTCGACAGGTGAGTTACAATAAAAATCAAAGCTATATATATATATACTAATGTATATTCATTATTTTGTTCTAGGTTGAAAAGACCACTGGATCGGAGAATCATCGAATATTATAAAATTTGAATTTATTATATATATATTAATTGTAAAAATTTATGTATTCACTTAAACATATAAATGAATTGTAAGAATGAAAATATTGTAAAATGAGAAAATAAAAAAAATTTATTGTATGAATCAGTCTTTTCAATTATATACCTTAATCTATAAAATAAATTTAATAAGAAGTGAAAATAAAATAATATAATCATTTTTAAGAAACTGAAAATTAAAAAATTGGAGCTAAAACTGAAAAGAAAACTAGAACTAAAATTGAATAAAAACTTGATATTGTAAAGAGAAATTTTGCATAATATTCTCATCTTTTTTTATACTTAAATACTTAGTATTCAAAAACAATCAATCTTGCCTGGAACTCAGATTTATGCAAAAACATATCTTTTGCTATATCCCTCTGTAGAAAGCAGCTAGAGGGTTGAAAATTTGTTTAAATATTCTATTTTTCATATACTTGGATACCCTGCATTGAAAAATATTCAATCTCGTCTAGAAGTCAAAGCTGACTCTGACACCCTATAGTTCAAAATTTGCATAATTTTAACATATTATGAAGAATGAAATCCATTCAGGACGTTTCCCGGTGATTGTGTAGCACACCGTTGGATTCGTCTCTGAATTCTGAATCTTTTGATGTATTATAATATAAACTTTCATTTATAATTAAGCAAATAACATACAAAAACCCTTATTTTAAGTGTTATTTTCCTCTATTTATGCATAAACACATTTTCTACTGTATCTTTTTTTAGAAAGCAGCTAGAGGGTTGAAAATTTGTATAAATATTCTATTTTTTATATACATGAATACCCTGCATTGAAAATTATTCAATCTTGTCTAGAAGTCAATGTTGACTCTGACACCCTATAGTTCAAAATTTGCATAATTTTAACATATTATCAAGAATGAAATTCATTCAGGATGTTTCCCGGTGATTGTGAAGCACACCGTTGGATTCGTCTCTGAATTCTGAATCTTTTGATGTATTATAATATAAACTTTTATTTATAATTAAGCAAATAACATGAAAAATTCATATGACAATGTTGGTTTTGTGTATGTGATAACCTTTTTTTTCAAATATTATTTTCAAAAAAATTTCGATTATAAAATTTGCTTGTAATTTGGTTTGTTCAGTTAGTTAGATATAAAATGATAGTCTTATTGAATTTTTCAAATTTCACTTAAATTTGAAATTATGCCGTCATCCCGATTGTCCAATGATTATGATCGATCGATTAACCAATGAAATCGATTTTCATAAAAGAGTGAATAGATTGAAATTTCCGCCATTTCAATACAAATACGGGCAGGATGAACAACCAGGTACGTGCTTTTTCACTTTTAATTATCTATTTTTATTATTTTCATATATAATTTAATGATCTCTCTGCTTCATCATTAACTTGATTATTCAAGTTAATTATGTGATTGTGGGATCATTATATTTGAAATAGTGGACTTTAACCGTAATTTATTTTATTTTAGCCAAATCAACAACAAGTACCTGCTGCTGGGGCAGCAGGTGATGCAGCGGCTGCAGCAGCAGTGATAGTGAGTATATTAAAGATTTATGAAAACAATGATCCCATATTATATGTATTCTTTTCATTTACAGAATCATCAACAGCCACAACCACAAGGGTTACCGATAGCACCACCTGCTGCTCCAGTAGGAGTTCCTGCGCCATATTATGTAAGTGAATTGTCTTATTTTCATAAAATTGTGTTTCTACGTTTTCTCTAATAAATATTCTTTTTTTTTGGTTGCAGTGGCCAGCGAATTGGATGCAGCTCCCGCCTCCTCCACCTCCTCAGGAGCAGGCGAATCGTTTGTATTGTAAGTACCTTGATGGATCTTTGTGATATATTATTTCATTACTTTATTTTTCATTTCTATTTTTATTTTTCAGATCCTGATGTTCATCGAAGGGAGGTGGAGGACCTCCAAAAGGAAGTGCAGGCTCTGAAGGAGCAGCAGCACCAGAAGTTCCTTCTGGCGCAGCTGCTCCTTCAAAGACAGACTGCCACAGGTATGTTCCACTTTATTTTATTTTATTACCTGATTTATATTAAATTAAGAATTTTTGTCATTTCAGAACCAAAACCTGGTCCGAGCAGTTATAAAAGTAAGTTTACATTGTTATAAGTTAAATAATTTCGATTTTCATTAATCCAAACATTTTAATTTGTTTCAGAAAACTGGAGACAGAATAAAAAATAAAAAATAAAGAAACACTTATGAAAAAATCTACTGTAGAAAATAAATTAATGTAAAATTTTAAAACTTATGTAAAAAATCTACTGTAGAAAATAAACTGATGTAAAATTTAATAATAAACATAATAATATAATAAAAATGTAAAATATGTATGTATATATATTCCGTCCCAGTTCCTTCCCCCAAGACAAAAAATATAAAACAATGAAAAGAACAATGAAAATTAAAAAAAAGGGTAAAATATGTAAGAAAAATATGAAAGAAATAGTACAACACGAATGAAACGAATAAATGAATTAAAACGCAATTAATTAAAAATAATAATCTATGATTAATCAATTTATAATAACATCTTTCACTTAATGTACAAAATTCAATGATTAAACAATGTAGAACGTATATTTAAAATGAATAAGAAAAAATTTTTCTTTGAATAATATGTATGACATTAACATTATAATATTTTTTACATTTTCTCTAATTTCATGAACTCCATTAAAGAAATTTATGCATAAACTTATTTTTGGCTGTGTCTTTTTGTAGAAGCGAGCTAGAGAGTTGAAATTTTGTATAAATATTCTATTTTTTATATACATGAATATCCTGCATTGAAAAATATTAAATATTATCTAGAAGTCAGAGCTGACTCTGACACCCTGTATGTCAAAATTTGCATAAATTTATCATATTTTCAGAGATGAAATTCATTCAGGACGTTTCCTGGTGATTGTGAAGCACACCGTTGGATTTGTTTTTGAATTCTGAATCAATTGATGTGAAAACATTCATACTTTTAATGACAATTATATAAAGAGAATGGAAAAACCCTTGTTTTATGAGTCATCGGTCCCATAATTTGCATAAACATGTACTGAGTTGTATCTTTTTATAGAAAGCAGCTAGAGGGTTGAAATTCTGCATGAATATTCTAATTAATATGTACTTCAATACCCTGTAATTAAAAATATTCAATATTATCTAGAAGTCAGAGCTGACTCTGACACCCTGTATGCCAAAATTTGCATAAATTTATCAGATTTTCAAACATCAAATCCATTTAGGACGTTTCCCGGTGATTGTGAAGCACACCGTTGGATCCGTCTCTGAATTCTGAATCTTATTATGTATAACATTGAACATTTTTATTGATAATTAAGAAAGAAACATTGGAAAACCCTTATTTTAAGTGTCATTTTCCTTAATATATGTATAATGTAAGAATTTTGGAATTTCCGTTAATGAAGACAGGATAAGTTTTACACTGACTAGAAACGTTTCTCTGTAAAAGAGTTTATTATATTACTAAAATTACAATATTTACATTTTTAAACTAATTTACAAACCTGTAAAAGAGAAACAACATTCAAAGTTCAATGCCTATCACTCTGCCTGTCATCGGTTACTAATTACTTATGTTATTATTTGAATCCGGTAGCCTGACAGTACGACTGTTTACATTATGTCCTACTGTTATCTACCAGCCAACGCGGTAGAATTTGAATTGCAAGGAGTATACTCCTTACATCTCCCCCCCTCGGGAAAGAGAAACGTTCACTGTAACTTCCTCCATCTCGTCTTCAAGTGGAGTCGGCTTAGAGTAATGAAAAATGTTAGATTCTTCTTTTTTGTAACCAGTGTTTACTTTGAACATCGTCTCAGATATCTTCTCTAATATTTTGTACGGTCCTATTCTTAACTTATCTAATTTCTTCCTGTTGAGGGGATTTCCATTTTCTACATATACCCTTGCACCCGTTCGGAAAACATGATTTTTTCTATTCCTGTCGTATACTGTTTTATTATACTCATGGTATGTTATGCTGTTTTGTAGTGCCTTGATTCTATCTTCTTTTAGATTTGTGAGCTGTTGATTTGTAGTTAATTCTTCCGGTAGAAGGATAGTTAAAGAACCTTCCATTAGATATTTCGGGCTATATCTTGTCACTGTATGTATCGTTTCATTATACTTCTGTACACACTCCCGCGCTATAGTGGCCCATGCTTTTTTCCCTTGAGTTTCATTCACTTTACATATTATTTTATTTACTAGGGTCTGGTTCAACCGTTCATTCAAGCCGTTAGAGAAAGGTGCATTCACAGCTGTGAAAACCAGCTGAATGTTTTTACTTTTCAAATATTTTTTAAATTCATAAGAATTTATTCCCGGATATTGATCAACTAAGATTTTTCCTATTTGTTCATTGTTTGCTACTTCTTTTATTAATTTTATGAAATCGTTAGCTGATTGAGTCTTTGAAGTTATAATTCGCGCAAATCTGGTAAAATGATCCACTAACAGATGCATATACTTTTTCGTCGACCTTGAGCCTCCGAATCCTCCGATCGTATCAATTGACATTATTTCATACGGTTCTCCCGCTGGACCCAATTGAGATAAAAATCCATATTTTTGTTGGCCTCTTGATTTATTTTGTATACAAACTTCACATTTTCTACAAGTATTTTTTATGTTTTTTACGAGATTTTTTGCTGTGTAATGTTTTTTTATCATGTTAATCATTTGATTTATTCCAATGTGAATGAACTCTTTATGTACTTTCATTATTAGTGCCTTGCTAAATTCTTCCGACAAAATTATTTTACCTTTTCGTAAATATAAATTATATTCATCGCATATCGCTTTTTGAATTTTTAATCCCTTATTTTTATCTTGGTCCTTTTTAATATCCTCCAGACTTATTATATTTACTGTTTTCAAAATATCATTTTCGTTTCCATCAGCTTCTAATACCGGGTTCCTGCTAAGACAATCTGCTTCTATATTGAATTTTCCTGGGTTATATATCACCTTAAAATCGAATTGAGACATATAATACGTCAGGTCACCCAGTTCTTCATCCGGTCTAGCTTTTATATTTAAATCCTTCAGAGGTTTGTGATCCGAGTACACTTCAAATGTTTTCCCAATTAACCAGTATTGCCAAAATCTAATAGCTTCTCTAATAGCCAATGCTTCTAAGTATATTGCCTTCTTTTTACTTTGCGCACTTGTTAATTTCTTCGAAAAATATGCTACTGGTTTCTCTTCACCATCTGCTTGGGGTTGTTTTAATACTGCTCCCAATCCTACAATACTTCCATCAGTGTAAATTTTGATTGGTAAATTCGGATCGAAAATAGTCAAAATTGGTGCTTTACATAAATACTCTTTTAAATAATTGAAGACTTTCTGGCACTCCTGTGACCATATAAATTTTTGGTTCTTCCTTAGTAATCCATGTAGAGGTTCTAAAATCGTTGCAATTCTCGGCACATATTCATGATAAAAATTTATTTTACCTAAAAACTGACGGATGTTTTTTTGTGTTGTTGGTGTCGGGAAGTCTATTATCGATTTCAGATTATCCGTCATAGGTCTTACTGTATTATGGCCTATTATGTGTCCCAAGTACTCTACTGTGTTTGTTGCAAAAAGACATTTTGACAACTTCAATTTGAACCCCTCTTTCGTTATAGCATCCAATAATTGTCTTAGATGATCTAAATGTTCTTCCAACGTTTCCGAAAATATTAATATATCATCAATGAAGTTCACTGTGAAACTTGCCAATTTATATTTTCTGATTATATTACTCAGAATCCTCTGGAATATTGCTGGCGATGTTTTCATTCCAAGAGGCAAACACGTCCACTGGTAATGGCCCCCCTGTGTGATGAACCCTGTTTTACTTCTATCCTCTATTCTTAATGGAATTGACCAGAAGGCGGAATTAACATCCAGTTTCGAAAAAATTTGGCAATTCCTAGTTTTAGCTATCAAATCCTCAATTCTTGGGAATGGTTGCGACTGTGGTATTATTATTTTATTTAGTTCCCTAAAGTCTATACATAGTCTTGACCTCTTATTCTCTTCCTTCTTGAACGCAAGTGTTACAGGTGCTGCAAAAGGGCTATAAGATTCCTCTATCAAGCCCCTCTTTAACAGTTCTGCTATTTGTTGTTCTATTTCTTTTTTATCCTCCACCGTACACTTGTATGGTCGCTTGCTGCAATATTTATCTATTGTCAGATCGATCCTAGCTTCATATTCTTGTACCGTACCAACATCAAATTTATCCTTAGCAAATATGTGTTTGTATTCACTTACTAGTTTATTGATTAATTCCCTATTCTCAACACTTAAGTGATCCGTAATTGCTTTGAAATTGCTGGTATCAATGCATTCATTAAAATTTACCTCATGGATATTCTTTTCATTTTCACTCTTTTCTCCCTCTTTTCCATCTGCTATATTCGTTTTATTAGGATCACCTTCCTTAAATGGTTCTTTCCTTTTTTGTACTATACACAGATTTTCATCTTGGGATAAGTGAAATTGTTTTATCAAATCTAATCCAATTAGGAAATCAAATTTGAAATTTTTATTGTCCATTACAAAGACATCCACCTCTTTTTCTATGTTGAAAATTTCAACTTTTAACTTTATTAGGTTCTTGGTATCATTCACACCATTGATTGTTCTCAACTTCGCTTTATTATATCCAGATTCGTTTATTTTCAACTTCAGTGATCTCGCATTTATGAGTGATACATTTGACCCTGTATCATATACTCCCTTCATGACAAATCTGTTGTTTACCGTAACTTTTACTTCAATCAATGGTGTATATACTAGTTTTTTGGATCCTGTTCCTCTGTCTCTATATCTATTAAAGTGTTGTGTATCCTTTTCTCCTTTTTATCTTTCTCCTGTGTATCCTTAAAACAACAACTTTCCATCGGTTGAAAACGAACCTTGTTCAATTTTCCTTTACATATTGTACAAGGTGTCTTCTCTTTTTGTCCTTGTTCATTTATTTTCTTAGGAATATCCGTTCTTCTGTAAGTCAAGTGTTCCAATTTACCCAATTCACCATACAGATCTTCCGTTTCCTTTAAGGAGTTTCTATCGATTCTATCGCTCACGTAGTTGGGTAGACCTACTGCTATTAAATCAATGAGCGTGCCAACGTCAATATCTCTCCTTATTTCTAACATCAATTTTTCTTTCTTCAATGCGTACTCTATTAATGAGCCCGTTTGGTATTTAAAATTAATCGCGTATCTGACCGAGCTCCAACCTTTATTGGCAAAAGTATCGCAAAATTTTTTCTTCCAGTCTAACCATTGCGAATTTACAGACAATTTTATTAATACACATTCATACCAGTCCATACACGACTTTTCTAGGGAAAGCTTTAATAGTTTAATCTTCTTCTCATCTTGTGTCACATCAAATCTGTCACATTCCTCTTCAAATTCCTTCAACCATTGACTGGCACTATGTATTTTATTGTTAAACTTACTTATAGTCAATTCCTTTGCGATTTTTTCAATAGATCTTTCCGGTTTTTGATTGGTTTCCATAAATTTCCCGATTAGTTTCTCCAACGTCGTAGCCTGCACAGACTCATTCGCTATATTAACACCCGCTGTTACCTCCTCTAAGAAATAATCCTTGAACTGAATATTCTCCTCTTCATCCAGGTAATCCTTCCTAATTTGGTCAGTCACCGCTATCCAGATCTTCCTAAATTGATTCCTCTTTGTTATACTTTTTTTTACCTTCGAGTACATCTCATGTATTACTATTCCGGTATGCAACGATACCGGTTGTATTTCATCAGGTAAGATAAATTGTCTCCCATCCATGGTCTCAATCGAAGTTACACAAAGTATGTTCGTTTTACCATCCGAACTACCTCTCATTCTGAACTCAAACCTTAACTTTTCCATCGTTGCTTAAAACAAGAATGTTGTTTTATAATGTAAGAATTTTGGAATTTCCGTTAATGAAGACAGGATAAATTTTACACTGACTAGAAACGTTTCTCTGTAAAAGAGTTTATTATATTACTAAAATTACAATATTTACATTTTTAAACTAATTTACAAACCTGTAAAAGAGAAACAACATTCAAAGTTCAATGCCTATCACTCTGCCTGTCATCGGTTACTAATTACTTATGTTATTATTTGAATCCGGTAGCCTGACAGTACGACTGTTTACATTATGTCCTACTGTTATCTACCGGCCAACGCGGTAGAATTTGAATTGCAAGGAGTATACTCCTTACATATGCATAAACTTATTTTCTGCTGTATCTTTTTATAGAAAACAGCTAGGAGGTTGAAATTTTGTAGAAATATTCTATTTTTAATGTACTTGGATACCCTATATTGAAAATTATCCAATATTATTTAGAAGTCAGAGCTGACTCTGACACCCTGCATTTCAAAATTTGCATATTTATGCATAAACTTATTTCTTGCTGTATCTTTTTATAGAGAGCAGCTAGATGGTTGAAATTTTGTATCAATATTCTATTTTATATGTATTTAAATACCGTGCATTGAAAAATAATCAATCTTGCCTGGAAGTCAGAGCTGACTCTGACACCCTGTATTCAAAAATTGCATAATTTTATCATATGTTCAGGAATGAAATTCTTTCAGAACGTTTCCCGGTGATTGTGAAGCACACCGTTGGATTCGTCTTTTAATTCTGAATATTTTCATGCATTACAACATAAACTTTTATTTAGAATTAAAAAAATAACATGAAAAATTCATATGACAATGTTGATTTTGTGATATATGTGATAACCTCTTTTTTCGATAAATTTATCTTTCAAAAAATTATTGATTATACAATTTGTGTATAATTTTGTTTGTCCAATTAGATATAAAATGAATGTCTTAATGAATTTTTAAAATTTAACTTTAATTTGAAATTATGACGTCATTTCGATTGTCCAATGATTATGATCGATCGATTAACCAATGAAATTGATTTTCATAAAAGAGTGTAAAGATTGTTGCAATATCCGCCATTTCAATATAAAACATCGATCTGGGAGGCAAGATGAACAACCAGGTACGTGCATTTTTACTTTTTATCATCAAATTGTTTTTATTATATTCATACAATTTAATGGTTCCTCAATACATCATTAACTTGATTATTCAAGTTAATTTCGTGGTTGTGGGATCATTAAATTAAAAATTGTGCATTTTAACCATAATTTGTTTTATTACAGCAGAATATTCAAGCCCGTGGAGAACAGGTGCCTGCTGCTGGAGCAGCAGGTGGTGCAGTAGCTGAGCAAGCAGCAATAGTAAGTATTAATAAACTGTGAAAAAATTGTGTTTTATATTCTATTCATTGTTTTTATTCACAGGGTGATCAGCGGCCACAACCACCAGGGCCACCACAGCAGGCCCCACCTGCTGCTCCAGCAGTACCTGCTCCATATTTTGTAAGTAGTGTTAAGTTAAAAATTTATACATGGGTGAGTCGGGAAGGAGGTGGACGGGAAAATGACGAATGCGCGATTTACTAAACAAAACAAAAGATTTATTGATGGCATAAAAAACCTCCACTCAGTAAGTGGAGGAAAAGCCCAAATTCCGAAAATACAAAATATAGAAACGCGGGGAAACAAACGAGAGTACTCGCTTACCTGGGGTACTAGAAAATGGCCGATACAATTGAGCCCTTTTAGTGAGGGCCTGAAAAGTATCGAATACGAACTTGTCCTCCGGAAACAGCGCTTCCCGGACGTCCGACCTGCTCCTCAACAGTGTTGAGTCTGTCTCTCTTCTCTCACAGAGATTACTTACTCACACGCGAGCCCTCGCTCGCGCGCGCCCTCTCCCCGACAACACATAAAACTAGGCCCATCCGAGCCGATCTCATACCCAGTGGGTATTCCCCTCAACAAGTAGATTTTCTAATTTTATGTTTAATGTTAGGGATAATCGTTCATCGATGACTGGTTGGAGTCAAAGATGAGTCGATATCTGTGTGTACTTAGTTCCTTCTTTCGATATTTGATTCTTATCGAAGAAAGAGTTTTTTCTTTTTCACTTTAATGACTTTTTATATTTTGTTACAGTGGCCGGCCAACTGGATGCAGCTCCCGCCTCCTCCACCTCCCCATGAGCAGGCGAATCGGTTCTACTGTAAGTGCCTTAATAAGTCTTTGTGATATATTTTATTTTATCTTTTATTAATTTCTGTTTTTATTTTTCAGATCCGGATGCTCACAAAAGGGAGGTGGAGGAACTCCGAAAGGAGATAAAAGATTTGAAGGAGCAACTGCACCAGAAGCTCCTTCTGGCGCCAGAAGGAGCTTCTGGTGCAGTTGCTCCTTCAGCGGCAAACTGCTGGTGAGTATTACTTTTTTACTCTAAAATTAGGTAGTATATTAAATTAAATATTTTTCTTAATTTCAGAATCAACACCAGGGACAAGCGGGACAAAGCCAGGATACCAAAGTAAGTGTAACATAGATGAATAATTTCAATCTTAATAATTTATTCTTTTTTCTGTTCCAGAAGCTCGAAGGCCATCAAAAAAGAAGTAAACATTAAAAAAAACTATTGTAATATAAATGCTAAAATAAAAACTATTGTAATAAATATAAAAAATTATTGTCATAATTATTAAAATAAAAAGTATGGTAATAAATAATAGAAAAATTAAAAAT
>NCVS01001434.1:0-10269 GCA_003055095.1 Goniozus legneri
GTGATAGTCGGTATGTCGGTAATGTAAATTCTGCTCGCATGCTCCATGAATATAAACAATCCATTTAATTCTTGCGGTATTCAGGACTTTTGCCGGTAATGTTTGTGTAAATGTTTATTTGAACAATGTATTCCATTTTCAAAAGTACTCATCCCACTAAAAGTGTTGAAAATGCAATAATATGTTATTTTTTCACTCATTCGGAAAACTGTCCAGTAATGAAGGAAGCAAATATAATAGGAGAGAGAAATATACAGGTTAGCTTTTTGTACACAACCTTATGAATTTGGTAATTGAATAATACTATGTAATATTTTTATTATTGCATTACAGAAGATGATTTTTCTAAAATGATTAATCATCATAATAATCCAATAGTGAGAATGGACTCTGAGGGTCATTGACAATACCAAATCATCATCGAAAAACATCTATATTGGCTTCATATGCGATTGTTATTAGAATTTTAGAAGACAAAATGGATTACGTTATAGATTAGCAATTACTATATAGTTATTATGATCTCATCTTACCGATTTTTTTATGTACTAGCAAAAACATTCTCCGGGTAAGAAGATAACAAGCTCACACACAAATTCTTTGAATAAGATTGTTACCAAGCTGTACCTATAAAGAAGGTAAATTAATAGTGGCCTTTAATTCATTGATCTATCTTATCAAAGCATCTCTCCTTATGGTACATTGCTCAATAGTTTGACTGATGCAACTATAGATTTCCCATAGAGTAAGTTTATTTATAATTTATGAATTTTTATTACAGTTTTGTAAATTAATTTCATTTTATAACAGTAATCAAACAAATATAAGAAAGAGTAAAAATGAATTCAGAAGGTTGTATTCGCAAGATTTCTTAGGAAGCTGGATGGCATCTGATGTATGACATATTCAAGATCCAGAAGAATGAAAGTGAAGCTCGTACATTAAAGCAGATTACATTGGATATATTAAAAGTAATTTCATTAACACGACCTAATTTTTCAAATACTTAGTATGAAATTGAAACTAATGTTGATTTGTAGGTTTGTGATCGGACAAAGCGTTGAAAATGTATCAGAGAAGATGTCGATAGAATTACATCTGTAAATCTGAAAAATTGATTAACAACCCAGAAGTTCTGAGATTAAGCTAATCGCGCAATTATCAACCGATGACTATTGGCTATGAATAAAAATTCTATTCTAAAATTAAACTTCTCAGTCTTATTTATCAATCGATAATACATATACTATATTTGTATAGTATCATTAATTGTTTAAATCATTTTGTAAGAATGATATTAAAATTAAAATGTCGTGGAATAAAAGTTCTGTATTGTAATGCAAAAGACTGAAAGAATATGGGTATTTCTGACTTACTATTATAGTTATTTTACCGTTCAACTGAGAACTTATATATTTTGAAGATCGATTCTTATATCTGACCAATGAGATTCAATGCTTATTCAGAAGCTTATTTGTTTCTTTGTTAATTTTTCAAATTCGGTGGAAAGTATTTTGTTTTTAATTGAAATCCCATTTCCTTAAACTGATTTTTTCATAATACTAATTCATCAAAGAAAGAGATGAAGGTAGATAATAGTAACACTATTTAATTAATTTCTCATATTTATTTATTATTGCATACTGTGTTTATGTTAGTATATTACTTAGGTATACGTGCCAAGTAGCAACTTAAATGTATGATTGCGTGATTCATCTGTTTGTTCCCTCCCGTACGGAAAGAGGTGAGATCCTCTTTGCGGACGAGTAGGTAGGTAATGTAACGCTTACTCCACTATATATACGGTGTATTTATAAGTATAGCATATTTCGGTAGAACGTCATCTTACGAGCTAATCAGTAATAAATAAAAATGAAGGGAAGGGAGGAAGGGATAAAAGTGTTCATAATGGGTGACGGTATTGCAAAAGTTATTTGCCTAAAACAAAAGTACATATTCTAAACGTAAAAATGTTCAGAAACAAATGTCATCGTCATTTTTTCAATTACAAAATGAAGAACAAACGTCGTCCCACGTTTCTTCACGGGTATATCGTCGTTGTTTTGTGTCTAATTCATTTTAACGACACATAAGACTATTCAGACATCCTCATTTAATAAATTCATCTATCTAATGCAACGGAGTTCTTTTTCATAAATTTTTCTTTAGGCAAAAACCAAAATATTCATCACTATAAAAATTAATTACTCGTTAATGATTGGCGCAACACATTCAACCGTTCGATCCGGAGTGAATCTAATGAGGCTTTCTATTAACATTATTCTAAAAAATGAAATCTTTATTTTTTTTTCTTTTGTTAATTCCAATCTGCAAATATGATTTATATTTTCACAATTTTCCTTTATCATTATTCACTCCAATCACGGCTACCGAGACAGTCGACCTGAAAGTTTTACTCGTTTGAGCATTTCATATAATATACATAAAAAAAATGCTCTTATTGCAAATAATTGATCATTTCGCACATTTCAACCGAGTCAGAACGTCACTCATGCGCTCGCAGAATAAAATAAATAGAGACTATTATCGCAAGTCTCGAGAGTAAAAATAGAATATAGTAATACTTAACTATTGATCCCAGAGCAATCTGAGAACTATGTAAAATAAATATGATACATATTACAATAATAACGTTTAACTTTTACTGTGCTTATGTTGCAATCACCTGTCTCTTCCTTCTCAAGTTATTCATTTTCTTTTTTTTCTAACTATTTACAATAAACACAATATTAATTGTAGCTGTCACATATGTATGTTTTTTTTCGTGTGAATGCGAGTTGAATGAGTATGTATTCGTGTATGTAAGAGGAATATATGCATAAATGTAATATGCAACGTTTTAACAGGTCGTACTTGCAACAATGTAGCTTCCTATAGCAATTGTTCGTCAACGTAATCACGAGTATACGTCTCTTATCTACGCATTGACAGCATCAAAAAAATCAATATAAGTTTAAAAGACTGGAATTGAAATGCCACTCGATATACGCTCATTAACACCGAGAAAAATAAAAACGAATTCGAAAGAGAAATTGCCAACGGAGAAGAAATAGAATCGCCGCGAAAGGGAATCACGAGCGATCTCGGATTATCATTCGTAATTCGCGTATGCGACGTTAAAGTGGACGACACGTTGTTCGTATAAAAATATCATTCTCCGTGAAAAGTACATTTTTTCCTTTCGAATGCGCTTTTTTGTCGCAGATTATTGTATTTTTCACGTCTTAAAAATTCAACCCTATTGTACAATTTGTAAACTACTTAACTTGGATTGCACAAGTCGAAACTATTGTATCGTGTACTGTTTAACAACATGTACGGGAAGAATTTTTGACTTGAATTTCATCAATCTTCATATCTTTATATATGGAGTGTGTAGTGGTGAATGGTAAAAGTTATTCGTAAAAATAAAGTCGCAAGCAGCTGGACGAGCGTGACGAGACGCGATCTCGGTTCGTATGATGGTAATCGACGAGACTTATGAAAGATTTTTATTCGATTCACATATCGTTACTCTCGTCTGTACTACGATTATCTCGACTCAAACGGTAACGAGCTATCTCATCACTATTAATAGTTGTAACATATCTCGAAAGACATCTTTAAGTCATATTCTCACCCCCGTGAACTCTTGTTTTCACTCCTACGACGTTTGGAAAAAGAATTTGTTAAATGTTTCATCTTAATTGATTTTTTTCTTGTATGAGTAAACGCACCCATCGGTAATCCTACAGCATCAATATATCAATTTATATTTATATAATATATTTTTTTTTCTCATATACTTTACTTTGTGTTCTATATCAATAATAGCGTATTAGATGCTTTTTTTGTTTACTTACATCATAAGTATGCAATATAGGTATTTTTTATCTGTTCACAGATATATCAAAATGTGAAAACAAAAGTTTTTCGAAATATTCGCTTCTTCTCTTCTATCTTCACCTATTTCTCTCTCTTTCTCTCTCTCTCTTTCTCTCTCTCGCTTTCTCTCTTTTTTCGCTCAACTAACTTTTACACTTCCTTGTCTGTACTCAATACTTGTACATATCGCTCGTCAAAGTGAAGAAAAGAATAAACCTCTCAAGAACATGCCATTCAGGGTATTACCGGTGTGAATAGATCCAAAACAGAAATTTTGTTCTCGGGTTTTTGTTAGCAGCTTGTGGACATTTGTTCAACACACATACGACATACCTCTGAAAACATTGCAAAATCTTTCGGCGGAAGTCTTTGCGATGTTATCAATGATATGCAACTCGCAAACGTTTCAATAATGACACAAAATTTCGAATGACTTTTCATTTACAAGTGGTCACGGTCTACGGGACACTTAAACTTTTTTTTGTTTGGAAGGCACTTACTACTTCTTTTTTTTTATACAATATTAAATTTAAACGTTTTTAGATTCGCTCACGCATACACTCTCTTGTTCATTTATGCATTTCTTCCGTTCACTCTGTACAATCTTTTCGTCAATTACTTTCTCGCAATTTGGTTTATTTTTCTACCGAACATATAGATCTCCCTCGTTTTCTCACATACATCTTCCTTTCGGTTTTCTTAGTTTCATTTTTGCTGAACACATTAAGCCTAAATCGTAATAAAAATTCTTTACCCGCGATCTGTTGTTCATTTTGCCGCTCTCTTTCTCGGAAAATTCACTGAAATTAAAACGCAAAGAAGCGAGATCACCGCATCGCGAATGGAAAAACTCGAAATCCTCCGTTTTTTCAGTTTATCATTTTTTCCTAAACTCATTTTTTAAATAGTAAATTTTACTCGCAAATATCGTATTGTATCAAGAATAACATATGTTTAGTTTTCCAATCTTAATTTTTTTATTCTCTAAGTATTTCCGAAAAAACGAATCCTATACTAGGTATCGCATTAGTTTATTCTTTTGATAATTATCTAAATAACGGAAAAAGTACATAACGCGCGGGTACACACACGCATTATACCATCATCCGAGCAAAAGAGAAAAGCAATTTGATCTTTTCCTTTTACCGAAGGCCACTTCGAAAATTTTTTGTTATTTTAAACGTTATTATTTGTTCAGTTTTACTTTGTTCTCGCTTGTCTATTTTTAACACCTACAAAGAACCATTTTCTCTCGAACCCAGGCGTGCCGATTGCATTAGACGCGATGAAAATGCCATGAAAGTATGTTTACTCTACGTACCTCGAATTCCGAAAACATTTTTTATTTCAGTGCTTAACAATCACAAGATCGAACGTCCGGTGGAAGATCAAGATTTCGAAAACATATTGGTAGTACATAATCCAATTTTGACTACTATCTCGTTTTTTTTTTCTTTTTTTGAAGAAAACGTCTCTGGTCTATTCTCTAACGCGTCTTGACATTTCGGCACACATTGTTTATGGATTGTCGAGTGAATCGAGGGGGTCCCATCGCGATAAAATTCACGCGCAATGTGTAAAATTTTGAAAAATAGCACACTCTTTCTTTCGAATAATTGAGAAAAAAGAATTATGTCACTCTCGCTGATCCACGGTCATTCGGATAATACATGCAATCACGCACTTTGGATAAACTAGCACGCGCACATACGCAAAAAAACCCACTTACTCTCAGTCAGCCTCGACGCTCAAGTCCAAATTTTCATCTCCGTTACTTTTTTTTCAGTTAATTTATTTTATCGAAATTCACGGTCGTGTAGTTATTTATTTTAATTCTTTTTTCAACTTCACGTGTCCTAAATCTCTAAACCTTATAATTTTTATACTTGGCATACCCCAAATATGGCAGGAAGGCAATCATTATATTTAATAAAGTACAGTAATCATCTTTTTTCTTCCGCATCCTATAATAGTGTACTCCCATTTTCTTAAGCTGCTGAAATTTGTTCATACCGATTTGTATAATTCACCTTTTTTTTATTTTCGCTTGGATAAACAGTCATTAAATTTTGTACATTTTCCCGTTTTTCCAATAAAGATCGACACGCACGTAACAGTTACTTCCAATAAAATTCACTCATTTTCAAATCCTCTTTTTAAAATCGAATTTGGATTATGCGGCAAAAGTAAACAATTTAGAAATTTTCTACTTAACCGCGAAGAGTAGTAACGCGCTCTGAGCGTGATTATATTTATTTCGAAAGTGTTGATTGTGAAACTGAAAACACACGAATCAAAAGGAAGCAACTGCGCGTGCATCTCATGTTTTCAGTAAAATAGTCGAGCTTGCGCGAAAATTTCTCAGCCATCGTTCTCATACGACATTCTCCGGCTACGACAGTATACGACTGCTTAATATCTATTATACATTTGGCATTAAAAGTACAGTTATCATATATACGTAGGTATAAACTTTTTAGTATGTATGTCTGTGTATGTATGAATGTACCTGGTATGTGTAATTTAGGCATCCACGTGTTCTTCGCGAAAACCTCGATATCGAAAGAAGCATGGATCGTGGATGCCTCCCGAACGTATCAATTTGTAGTCTGGTTTGTTCGATTAGTTCTTTTCTCTTGCCGTTTCGTGTTACACGAGTCTTTTATACGACACGATACGACTATCTACATTGAAAAATTGGCAATCGTGTGTGCCGGGTATATTCTACGATTTGCTAACGAATTTTTCAAAGAGAGGGTGAGAAGAACGAAATTTTCGAGACGATCGAAAATCGCTCGATCTTCCCACGATCGCGAACAAGCGGAACCTCTCCGTGCTACTAGACTCTCTTCCTTTTTCCTTCATCCTCACACCTATTTTACGTGTTATTTTATTCTTTTGATTGTAAGCCTTCAGCATCGAAATCGCGGTAAATCGCACAGCTTGTACATTCTTCTTTTTTTTTTGTCCAATGCTCAATAGCTATCACGAATCTCGTACGCGGTGTATATTCGTGTGTATGTGTCTATATACGTGATTGTGTGGAACGTGTAACAGGTGGTGCGCGTACGAGTGTACGAGGTGGCACGGCGCGCCACGTGCACGCGCGAAAAGAGCCTCGGGCGAGCGTACGAATGGAAAAGAGGGGGAAGAGGAGTGCGATGCCGAAAGCGCGTACTCCCCTCGTACCTCAATGGATTCGCGATTTTACGCCACACCGTTTCCTCTCTCTCTCTCTCTCTCTCTCTTTCTGGGTACACGACATATATATATATATATAATATCTACATATATATTTCTCGACTAAAACCTCCGGCATATCGGTGTCGCTTTTCACGCGTTATATAATAATTATCATTATTGTTTTCTCATCCGAACGCGTCAGTATTCGGTTATACAAACGAGAATATAAAATCACTTAAATAACGTTATTCGAGCGTGGAGAAAATTTGACGATATTTAAAAAATTATCGCTCAATATTATTTATTTCTCACTCGCGTTCGTTTCTTTTCGCGCAGTCCATTTTCCGTACGTGAGTGTAATAGTACACTCTTTTCTCTTTTACGAATCACGTATAACAGAGTCGAATTGAAAATTTTCTCCGCGCTTTTATATTACAACAATAGTTTACAATTCACTAAATATTTATATTATATTCATTAAATACTTTCTACATATAAAAATGAACATACCGAGAGCATGCGCAACGACCGGTAAAATATATCTATATATTTATATATATATTTATATATGTATAATTTGCATAGTGCAAAAGTCGATATCGATTTTGTACGAGAGCGTAACACAACTCGCGATTCATAACCGACACCGGTGACTACCCGAGTGAACTCAAACAAGGTGAGAAATGAAAAATACAAAAGAAAAGAAGAGAAAAAGAGTTTCACGAAATCTAGAAGGGCCGACGTCGAGTCGTCGACGAAACGAGTTCGTACTCGGGAAGACGCCTTTATCGGATCACATAATTCTACAGGATGACTTATTATTCGCAACGCGAATCCGTCAGCGGTTCGAGCTTGACGGGAATCTTATCCTTGTCTTTGAGGCTGTGCGGACTCTTAACGAGATCGGCGATGTCTTCCTGGAAGAGATTCTCCGGTCGTGGACTGACGAAACTGCGCGCCGGCTTGTAAGTCATGCCGCTCACTCCGATTCCGACCTCTACGCTGCTCGGTATGTGCGCTGGGTCCATCAGAGGGCCCAAAGGACTCGCCAGAGGACTCTCCAGAGGACTCTCGGGTGGGCCACCCGAGCCAGGACTCGAGAGTCCGAGATTTAGTGGCGAATTTCCGTTGTTATTGTTGTTGTTGTTATTGTTGTTATTGTTACCGGCGGATCCGAGGCCGGCTATCAAATTGGCACCTGTGCTGTTGCCGAGGACACTAGTGTTATTGTTGTTGTGATGATGCTGACTGGCCTGCATAGCTGCTTGCAGATTCGTCGAGAGACTGCTGGAGAGATTGGTGGCCATCATGTCGTGCTGGTGGGAGTGCGCCGCTGCGACCATGCTGCACATTTGGTGTCTCAGACCTGAAAAGACGAGTGCGCGTTAGAATTTGATTATTTTAGAGATTTTTTTTTAGCCGACGGAATAATTTTAACCTTGCGCTACCGCGGCTACCGCGGCGGCTGCCGCTGCCCCGACGGGACTGACCGCTCCCTCTGGTCCATTACACGCGGCGTAATTCGCCAAGCTCGGGTACATACTGGCAGGCTCTTCTTTCACAATGTGAGGCGAGTGACCGTCGCGGAACACGACGGCGCGTATCACGCCGCGGATGTGCTCGTCCGGCCAAACGCCGAGCAGAATCCTTTGTGGACGTCCGCGACCCTTCGGCCGTAAATCTAAAAGAGAAATCAAATGAAACGTTCATTCGAATTTCGGTGTATTGATGATGCGTTCTATGAGTAGTTGAAAATTGAATTCATAATTACGTAGAGAAAATTTGCACAATTTTCAACTCCGTTAACGTTTCGCTCCTCATTTTTATAGCAGTGAGATCAACGGAATGATAACGTTACGTTCCCGGGACGGTGAAGTAGAGAGTATACATTACATCTATCAGTGACCCTTTTTTACGAGCGTATCTAAATCTTTGGAAAATCCAGTTTATCGGTAGTTGGCTAATAATTTAAAATTGGTCACAGAGCCGTACTAAAGTTACGGTACGATCTTCACGGGTTAATCAGAGTCCTGGGAATGCACAGTACTTATTCCATCAGCGATACGAAACACTCGAAAGTTAACAAGTGAAACGTCAAAATCCCATAGTCGTAAAAATTCAACAAGCCAGGAGTGTATACCACGCCATACATGAGGAAACGAAACGTAGCGATAGGATTACTGAAAATGGCAACTAACACTCACCGGCCCCGCCGTCGGCGCTGGGACCCAGCATGTTGTGGACGCGGTTAGCGTACAGGACGAAGGTCGGATAGGGTATGTCGTATTTTCTGAAAAAAAAAAAAAATCAACAATAACGTTTGTTAGTCGAATCCTTCCTCTGCGCAAACAGATCAGTAATAGTCGGATTAATCGTGTCGAAAAATCAGTTATCTCGGTGGGAGGGAAGCGAGAGAAACCTAAAAGCGGAGAATTAATTACGACAAAGGGCAGTTGGTCGCGCGAAACAATTTCCTGCAGTTACCCGGCACCTCGTTCTAACGTTACAAGAAGGGAGGGGAGCAAAGAAAGCGATTTAACGAGCGAGCACCGGCGGTCATGTCGCGTATGCGCTCACGATACGCTTTACGACGCGGTAATAAACGTTTAAAAACGACTGCTTTGTAGAATACGTAATTGTTTTCATGCGTAATACGAGACGATGGTGTTTGGGGTTATTAAACTCGAGTTTATTTTGGTGTTAGTCGCGACCAATGAGCACCGACGAGGAATAGCAACCAACGTCAAATACGCCGAGACGCTACGTAAACTGTAGCGAAAGGAGGAAATTCGTAGAAATGTAAAATAAATTTGTCAATCGAGAACTCACCTCGCCGCCTGGCTTAGGGAGAGGCCCTCTTTCAGGACGCTGAATATCGCCTCGGCCATTGTTTCCGGTCTCCACGATTTCAGCGGTCCACGCTCGCGGAATCGCAGATTGTGAACCAGGCTCTGATTCGTGTTCCAGCATTTCTGCCACATCGACTGGAGCTGGTACTGGTAGCTGTCTGTCGATTTGCATTTCCCCGAGAGGAAGAGCAAAACGAGAAAAAGAGAAAAAAAGAGCGATATTAGTACAATTGTATAATTCTGAGCATTTTCGCGGCGATACACGTACGCGCGTTATTGCGTTACATGCATTCGGGAGAACAATGTTTTAACGTTGTGTCGACCGTTCCGTGACCGCGTTTATCTCTCGCAG
>NCVS01001434.1:10321-21217 GCA_003055095.1 Goniozus legneri
TTGATATTTTTCTCATTGCGACTTAATTGCGGTAATATTACACGTGTTCTTCGCCGAGGCTTAATTAAGTTTTACGAGTGTTTTATAATTTCATCCGCTCGCGCTTGCGAACCACCTTTCATGAATTCCGTTATCCGCACGAGGAATGTTCTTTCGAGCAAGAGGATCGACTGTAGGAATGGATACTCCGGACGCGGCCACTGTGGAAAGACTAATTCCTCTTTCTGATAACCGCGGACACGCGATGGTCGATAAAAACGCGAATCAGAATGAAATAATTGCATTTCGCGCGCTCGAACATTGTCGAGTTATTAGAAAATTCAAAAAAACGGGAACATTTAATAATTCATATCGACTTTAATTAAAGTGGAAAACTCGGCGGGCAACATTCTTCATTTATTTATTCCCTTCCTTTTTTTATTCTCCCATTCTCTTCGGAATTATAAATGTTTCTTAATTCGAACGAGCGCGGCACCATAATACACCGCATAAATGTATGAGCCGTCTGACAGTTAAAAATTGAAGTGCGCGAGAGAAAAAATAAGTAACGCGGCGCAAAAAAAAGACAAGAAATTTTTCTTTTTTATATCGTCTATACACCTCGCACCGTGCAAGAAAACTCATTTCGACGCGACGCGAGCGCGTTCTCCTCTTCGCGGGCCTCGATTAAAAATACAATTCGATGTAAAAGACGGGGCGCGTAAGAGCCGGAATATTTCAGATCGTGCGTACGTGTATTCGCTCGTACTAAAAATTATATTCGGTAAGAATATATAGTTGTGTATACCAAGGGGGCGAGAATGCAACAAAAAAAAAAGAATCGCATTTTCGCGCGCTCGTAAAAAGAATATGATCGTCGTGAAAAGCCGACGAGTTGATTACAATACCTTTCGGGTGGTGCGAAACATTCCTAATTGAAAATAAAACTTAAGTAAGACAGTGAGGAGGGGAAGGGAATGCCGAGTGATCAATAAAACGCCATGGAGGTAACGCATGTCGATTGTATTGTCGATAGCGCGCACACAATTGTATTACAATGTCGTCGTCGTCGTCTTAAGCGGAGCAAGATCATCCATTTAACGTGAAATCCATCTCGCGTACAATTGAGAGCGCGTTACGCGATATCTGTAATAATTGTCCACGAAAAATTCAATATTAATAGGCGCTTCTTTTTACGCTTGAATATCGCAAAAATTAGGGAATGAATTATAAATAGTCGCTGCAATATTAAATTCCATTAAGGTGAAAGAAAAGTGATCGTTAATGAGCTGAATTTTTGAAACTCGTATATGCGAGTACGATTTCTTATGAGGGATTCCGCTTTGTACCTAATTGATATCGAATTTTCCGTTCTCCTTTCTATCCGTTTTCCGGCATTGAGAGCCGAGGAACTCGCGCAAAATCCGTAGCACGAAAATGTTTCAAGAACTCCAGTACGTAGCACACATCTTATATACAATAGTTGCATACAGCACACATAAATTCGTCGTATCCACACGCGTGCTTAATCGTATATATACTGTCTCTGAAGCATTCGGAGGAGAGCACCCGACGACCACAGATGGCCTCAATTCGCAACGATTATTTAATAGTTAAGTTATTGAGTCTAATTAAGCTCCTCCAATTTAACGATTAATACAATTAATTGGAAAACACGTGATCTATCTTTAGATCATTTACGATCGCGTAATCGATAGACCGAAAAATACACTAGTTCTATATGGTAAATATCGATCGAGACTTACTCTATATCATAGGAATTATTGCATACATCTTCAATGCAAAACGTAATTATCCGTGTAACAATGGCATTCACGGTGCGTGCCTCGACGACAATTGATCGGTTGCAATTTCAACCGAAATCGTCGTTACATAAAAAAAGAAAAAGAAATATATAATACTCGAAAATTATATCGCGCAACATTGTCGGACATTCTCGTATACACTGTTATTCGTACACGTCTACGACACGATCACGCGGCTAGACTTATCGTGTAATCGAGTACGCGCACGCGATCCTTACGCAATTGTCCGAATTGGACGTGCAAAATTTTTCAAACGCGAACAACATTAAAAAATCGAATTAATCACCTGGACGTTTTCTCGCGCGCACTAACGATTCGCCGATCGATACCAGTGCGAATTATCATTTAACGACGATCGTTGCCGTTCGCACTTCCGGTTTAAGCGCTAAGCTTCGTGTTTACTTTGTCCGTTGTACGTAGCGTGCTCGTGTGTAACCGTTCGGTGCCCCATCATCGCGTTCCCTCCCCTTACGTACTGAGTAACCACTGTAAATCAACTACCCATTGAGCTTACACTATTAGGGCTCCTAAACGGGCTCCGAATAAATACGAATTTAGCGTTAATCCGTCAATGCGAGCGAGGCAACTGGCGCTGGTAATTTCGAATGTTCTTGTCGTCACGGGTAGCGTAAATTTTCAGGAGGTCGATCAAAGCGAATTGATACAGCGCTCTACGAATTTCTTATAATTAGTCCGATCGAAGGAATAACATTCAACGCGATACTTACATGCTAAAGTAAAAAAGAATTCAATAAAAAAAAAAAAAAAAAACAAATACAATTCAAGAGTGCACGATCGGAAGTGAATATTATAGAATAAGGCACGTGGATTCTGTCATCCATATCTCGTAATTACGATCGCATCGACGTTATTACGTCACATGGGAGAAGTTGTCTTGACATATTTGAATATGTAAGGCGCTTGGGTATTTCATTTTTCTCTCTCTCTCTCTCTCACTCTCCCTATTCTTCGTACACATTCACAGACAAATCGGTATTTTCGCAGTCGGGGAACGCAATTTAACCGCACGAGGAATTTCGGAGGGGTTCGAGTAACCGAAAATTCGCACTTACGAAATCGATGGAACCGCGAATCGAAATAAGCCGAGAGGAGCTATATCTCCCTCTCTCCCCATTGGAAAATGTTTTCGCGCGGTTTATCATCGGAACGCCGATTTCATTCGATATATACACCCGATGCGCAACGTGGAGGGATTTATTTTTTCAATTGCGCGCCTCTGCGATATACGACAGAATAAGCATCGACTGTTTTGTCACGAGATACAATTTTTCATGATGGATTTTCCTCCTCTCGTGAGAATACAATGGCAGTCTTATCCTCTAATAACAATGATAACAGTATTTAAAAATTTTCAGAAAATATGAATTCTTAATTTACAATATCACTAATGGTCTAATATCGTTAATATTAGTAATTCAAACAATCGCTGATAAATCATGTACTCAATAACGTAAATTCGATATTCTACTAGTTTGAGCAAATTACCGGTGCATTACAATGCATCGCGTAAAATTTCGGAATGTTTCCTCTAATAATAATATACGTTTATTGATGAATTCTCGATCGAATAAAGTTTATAAAAAAATGAAATTTGGAATATATAAATTTTTAATCTACTTTTATTTCGTGAATGATTTCACGAGAATTTGAATTTTGGAATGTACAAAATCAATTATTCCTGGGAAATGGAATGTTAGAAATGCGCGAGTTACCAAAATTTAAATCTGGTCGTCAGAATAAAACAGTAAAAAATACGAATCATAATTAATCCGTTCTCTCAAAAAATGATTCGGAATCTAATATCGCGTATTCGAGTTTCAAAGGACTCGCTTCCCTCCAGTTATAAAACGGAGTGTCGCGCGCAATAGCGTGTCGACCTCTCGATCGCGAATCTTTCGCATGCATCGTAAGTAAAAAGAATACGGAAGGGAAGAATTCGCTGGAAGACGTATTCCGATCGTTATGCATTTACCGTTCAAATCGGTAAATGCGAGCCAGGCGCGTGACGCACTTTCATTCGCGAGAAGCTCGGGTGGTAAGTTCGTAATACGATTGTCCGGCTTCTTTTCCCCGCGCGTTCGCTCGTCCCTCGCAACGCGAGTCGATAATGGATTCCCGATACTCTACTCTCTCTCTCTCTCTCTCTCTCTCTCTCTCTCTCTTTCCCTGTCTAGAAAAAAATAAATTCGAGAGTTCACATAGAGAATTGGAAATAGCGTTCTTTGTAATCGTAACTCACTGCTAGCGTGACTTCTTCATTAGACAATCTGCGAGAAACGCGAATTTATCTTTCTTTCCGTTTGCGCGAACTCGCGAAATGTACTAGCATATTCGTTTCCCGTTCGAGAGTAGTGTAATTTTGGAGATGTAACAATGCGATATAACGTTTCAAACAATACTAGAACGCGAGGACGTATATCTACGTAGGAGTGGATTATCGATTCACTCGTATCCTAATGCTCGTAATAATTTAATATCGCCGGTCCTAACTGATTATTAATAATAACAGCGGTATTGATATTTAGGGCTAATAACGAAAGCACTGCGGTAACAAGAGCGAGTGGCGCGCTCGGGACGAAGGGGAGCTGATTTAACGTATTATACAATTTCGTTGTCGTTCGGGCAAGTATGATTACGACGGGCTGGCATTAATTGCGCACGCCATCAATTCAGCGAAACGCGCATTATTTATAATGTGTATTTTACGAAGAGACAACCGGAAGAAACAATTTTTTATTCTCTTGAAACAAATTAGCTGCGAGAACTGTCGAAATATCGTTCGCATCGAGAGGGAAAGCGTTCGGGCCGGGATATCGAATTTTTTCTTTTTTGTCATTCATTGTCGTTCTCGTCGTTGAAATATAGCGAGACGATCGAGTGTTTTTTACAAAAGGCCCACCACCACCTAAAACCCGCCAATCCGCTGAAAACAAAACCAGGATCGCGTTTCCGCCTAAGCTTCTCTACGAACGTCAAAATTGAATTCAACGACTTCTTCGTACGACGATTGTATGGACTAACGCTGATATCGCAGCAAAATTCGAGAACTGCGGATTCTTCGTTCGTGTCGAGTCCCGCCTCTTCGAGCACCATCATCCTTTTCGATTTTCCGAGTATGTTGTCGTAGAGGGTGCCCTTTGGTATTCCATATTTCGTTGAAGCCTGCGTAAAACGCATCTTCTGAGTGACCACAGCTTCGATCGCCTCCCTGAGATCGTGACGCGTCCACGTGGGCGCCTTCAGTTTCAGCAGGTTCGTATAGTCAGCTAAAAAACATCGTTTGCGCTCGGATATTTCTTTCCACTCAACATAATTGCTGACCGTATATTTCCTATTGTATTATATCAAAATTCGGGTCGTATATCTTTGTTATTTTTGCGCTTGCGCTAAAACGGGATTTTGGAAGGGGAAATCTCGTTACGGTTGATCAAGCGAGGTGTATATGCGCCTTGGCGAATTGCGGTTAACGTGGCGGTAAACTTGGTAAGGAGAGATGCTTTGTTTGTCGAAGAAGAGGATCGATATTGAGAATTGTTTTACCTTACGAGTTGAACAACTCGTATAACTAAGGTAACCAATATAAGCCAGAAAATTAAATACATCTCTCCGACTATGCTCATAATTATCAACTCGCTTGTCGTTAAAATGTCATTTTTCAACGCAGATTTCTTTCAGCTCGAGTGCTGTTCATCGATCATCGATATATCGAATGAAAAAATGTGCGTTGTTCGAGAGCTGAATAATCTGGAAATTTACGCAGGAAAAATATGGAAAAAAGAGGGAAAAAGGGATGGGTGGACCAAAGAGTAGAATCGATGCGAGAATTTTTCGGATTCAGACGAGAGTCGCGAAGATAACACTCGACGGAGACTCCCGTCGCTGAAACGATCAGCGCTATTAACCTCGGCGTATCGCGAGTAATATATATGCATACGATAATACACGGCGAGATATATCGAAGCGGTACGAAGCGTAATCGAACGAGAAATAAAAGCTCGGTACAAAAGCCTCGTGTACACGTGCGTCATGAGCGCGCGGCCGATCCTACGCGGCTCGCGTCACATGAATAATGACGTCGTGCCGCTGACAGTAATGTCTATAAGAAAATAACTCGCATAACGCGCGTACATGTATGGAGAATAAAAGAGACAGAAAGAGCAGCGTAGAAGGGATGGAGAAGCGGTTAGCGCTCGATCGACGATAAAATAAGGCAAATAACGAGTCTATGTTTATGCAAACTAAAAAACGAAATATCTAGGCTCTACTAATAAATCACAATTTCTTTTCCTCTCCGCCGCGTTTGACGTATACGTACGCGAAATGGCGAATCAAATTGATCGGGCGAGCGAGCATTTTATTTTTAGGAAGAAATTCCTACGGCCCGTGAAAAAGGTATTGTGAAATCTGGGCATCTTTTTAGCACGTAACATTTAGTAAATTCGCTACGGTTATCGCGGATGGTATACGAATGCGCGTGTGACACGCTCGATGCACACGTGGCCCGTCGATCTTTCTTGCGTACGCTTTATCGTCATCATTAAAACGTATAACTAAATTGCCTTTTCCCGTATTAAATCCCGAAACGCATTCCGAGGCGCGTTCTTCGATCGAACGACTCGAGTTGGCCCTCTTCTCGCCCCTCGTCATTTCCGTTTTCCATTTGCATCGAATACTCCTCTTCGGTCCGTAACCCAACATCGCTTCATCCGTGCAACGCCGAGTGAAACATCAAAGACGGTCATCGAGGCGCGATTGACACTCTTCTTTTGCGAAGGAAAGACCGATGAGAATCTTTTTGCGATTTGCTATTCATTGAACTTATGAATATTAGATGCGTCCGTGCGATCGAGCATTAAGCGTCGTCGTCTTCCGTTACGCGATGCGATTATTCGAAAAAAGTCAGTCGCATTACGACGGAGGAAAAATAACAAATATCGCCACGTAACGCGCAATAACGAAGCGACGATTTATATGAATAAAATGATAAGGGGTAATGATAAACGCGAGAACGATTTTACTCGTTTCCGCTCAAAAATCTGAAATTTTTAACAATTACGGATTTAGACGATTATTCGTAAATTGGTAAAAAACTCACCTGCTATACTGGAGGTGGAGGCGCCGAGCCAAGCGTGGGAAGATTCCAACAACTTGGCCTGAAACAGAAAAGAAACGACATTCGATTAGACATCTGACGATATTCATAAGACGGAGGTCGATTAATTAAAAAATCTCATTACAAGTGCGAATTTCTCCGAAGTGACTTGTTCTAGCGGATAAATGAAATATGAAATTGACGAATAAATTGCATTTTCCTACAAAATTCCTAACTAAGTGGATTTTAAAAGCGAGGTCGCTTGTGCATTAAATAAAGAACTTTTTTCATATCGAGCTATGTCGCTGGCTCTCCGTAAAAAATTGATAAGGTAATTCTTGCAATTCTGGCATTTAGCTTTTATTATTTAGAAATCGGCGCTCGTAAAATACGGCACAATGGGCGAATATGCACCACGATAACACTGTAATTAGAGAATCGGCTTTTCGTTCGCGCACAACGATCGTAAAGTATCCGCGTAAGGTGTGTGTCGGCCATATTGAATTTCTCAGAACGTGCACCGACGGTGTTTATGCTGTCCTATGAGAAACTGTACCTTGCGTGCAAATTGGCCGACTTTCTCCTTCTCTTTCTCTCGCATTCGACACGAGTGCGCGTGTGAGGTTTCAAATCGAGTGGGCGCAGAGAAAAAGTACGAGGACGGGAATTCATGCGCGTATTTAGCGCATTCTTTTGTTTGACTTAATCTCGTTCTTGGAACGAGATCTCATAAATCCCTTTCCGAGATGACGAACTTGTACATATATGGTGAATATTGTTTCGAAATTGAATACACTGGTGGAAGGTAATATAAATAATGAAAATTCATAGACGTAGCTAGTTATTATCTCACACGGTAACTTATATTCTCAGAAATGAAAAACAATTTCCTTAAAACCAAAAAAAAAAAAAAAATAAAAGCAGATTCTCATTGGTTCACCGAGACGCATCCTTCCCTCCTCTACTTATTCCGAAGGGTAAAGTTTCTCGTTGAATAATATCAGGCATCCTGACGAAATCATCTGTCGAATAATAAGGCACGTGTAAGCAGGGTCGAGTTAGACAACTTTGCTAATATGTGAAGCTTTTTCTCTACCTTCGCCCCCTCTACACTTGCTCTGTGTTTCTCGACTTCATCGGGCGCACGCGAAAAAGCGCAAGACACACGCAAAGTTGTTTCATTTGAAAAGTTTCGCTCCGTTTTCGGCTTCATCTCCCGCGCTATCCGAACGATTTCTGCACTACCGACCAGGTAAAGTCCGTTTCATACGTTAAACCGGACTTACCAAATGAATTTTTAAGGGTCCCATCGACGCCGGACCAATCGTCGTCCCCTACCTCTTCTTTTTTCCCACTTCCGTGTTCCGTGTGGATTTTTGCTCGATTTTTCGAGTTTTCCACTTCATCCCGGACTTTGCCAGGAAAACGACCTCGCTCGAGAAGAGGAGACGAGGGGAGAGCGAGCGAAAGTTCTTCCTCTCGCATTTTCGCAGCTCACCACCTTCGAGAATCGTCGGAGGAAGTTGATTCATTCCGTCTGCACCCGATGCCGACTATTATTGTTTGCTCATCTCTCAGTTTGCGCAACTTTTTTATCAAACTGTTTGCTTATTTCTGTTATAGTAAGAAATAAATTCATTCCGAGGGAACTGTGGATATATTATTTTAAGTTATTATTACCATCTAAAGGTAGAAGGAAAGAGAAACAGCGCGTTCTCTGTTCGTCCGTCGATTCGTCAAAGTCAAGCAGCGTCGTGATTAGCCTTCATTACCCCCTTGCCGACTGTCTCGTTCCCTCTCGTTCTTCCGAATAGATACGCAAACTCGCGGAGGGTGAAGGAAAAAGATAGGAAGGGACGATCGACAAAGTACAATCCGCTCTCTCGCGATAGTCCTGAATATTTGAAAATGTCGTACGCACCGGTAACAACGTTCGTGCGCAATACGGTTGGAGTTAAACTCGCGCTGATCGCGTATTAATACCTTGCAATTGGATAGCGACACGGTCGCCCTGGGTACGCGATTACATTGTAGATAGATGGAGAAGGGATAGGTCGATCGCCTCGTTGCGAAGGTCGTGCATCCTTCGACAAATAACGACGACGAACTGTAGACAGAGCCAACACCGAGGACGGGGCCCTGACAATTGGATTTTCAACTATTTTCATGTAACCTTGACGAACGTGCGTTACTCTACCGAGTACTCTAATCAATCTAGGCACGAAGGATAGAGAGTGGCTAATATCGATTAATACAATTTCGCGCTAACGCGGAACGTACGAAACTAAACTATCGAAAATTTATGTATAATTTCTCACGAAAAAGATGCTAAATAAGGTAGCGACGTCCCAATTATCGGTTCGAAATGAACAAAATTATTCATTAAGCATATATGTACATCAGAGACGCGAGACCCCTTCTGGCAACTCCCTCGATACATATATAATTATCCTTGTACAAAAGCAGGTGTTCGTTAAGAGCGAGCAACGAAGAGAGGTAAAGAGAGAAGGAAGAGGGAGAAGAGCTTCTCGATGTCCGCTGCGACCGATTCGCGATGGCGCGGCCTGGCGGGGGGTACTTTTCAATAAGCAAAATGCATGAAGAGGAATATAAGGGAATATAGTATAGAGGGAGGGGGAGGGAGCGAGTAATTTTGCGAAATAACCCCACTAACGCACACGTACGCGTACACACGAGCTAAACCACACAAAGAATTATTGAGCAGTTGCGAGCGTTTCTGGCAGCAAGTGACGTGAAAGAAGGGCGTGGGTGGGGTAGGTAGATGAGTGCGGAAAGAGGGAGAAAGAGAGATGCAGTCGCAAGTTGAACGCATAAGTAGTATATCGTGCCGTGTGCATTTTTCATCGTCTCGTGTGTTTTTCTCTCTCCACTCTTCTCATCCGGTCGCGCGATGCAACTGAAAATACGACTCTTTCTCTTTCTAAATCGCAAGGCTAGTTGACGCGTTGCATTGACGAGAAAATTGCCCCCTCCCCCTTCTCTCTCTCTCTCTCTCTCTCTCTCTTTCTCTCTTTCACCCACATCACTCGAATGTTTTACCCGTACACTTTTATTTCTTTCTCTCTCTCTTTCCCACCCTATCTTCATATATAGATATATACTCGCGTAATGGAACACGACTCATGAGTTTTTAATATTTTTTGGATTTCTGCGTCGCGATGCACGATAGGTCGACGTGTACTCGAGTGACGGAAGGAGGGAGGGAGAAAGAGAGAAAGAGAGAGAGAGAGAGAGAGAGAGAGCGAGCGGGGTTGCACGGCAAAGACGCCCCCGTATGAATACGTCGAGCTCACGTCGCATATACGAGGAGGAATGAGCCGCGAATAATTAATGACGGGATCGCACCAAAGTGCATTGACCACTCGAGCCTCCCCAGTCATATACATTAATAGCGACGCTTTTCTTCATTATATTTTTCTGCTTCGTCCGTCCACATATTTTCGTCAAATCATCCCTGACAGTCTATTATGATTTTTATGTAACTGCGGAGCAAAGAGTTCGAGTTCGATTGGATAAACGAAAAAAGTAGATTTATCGCTACGAGTTTCATGACTGCATGACGTACGATGTAATATTTACGCTGCAACCGTTAAGTCGTGACTGACGGTGACTGAAGGTAGGTACACGATGCGCGCCGTGTGTGGCACATATGCCTTATGTACAATATGTATATAGATATATATATATATAGGGATTGACGTGACTCAAGCTCACGCGCTCCTTGTATTCCGATCGCCAGTAATGGGGATTTAATAAGTAGAATAAAATTTCCGAACGTAACTTATTTGGATCGTTATTTCGAAATGACGGACAGCGCGATGGCTATTAGTTATCGAATATCGACCGCATTTCAATTCATTTCGATGTACGAGTCTAGCGCCTTGGGTTAGCAAATTTCATTGTATATGCGAGGCTGCACTGAAAAAAAAGTATTTTTCTACTCAGAATACAAAATAT